>KE464624.1:0-14400 GCA_000387445.2 Pythium aphanidermatum DAOM BR444 | reverse complement strand
AAGGACAGTGACTTCTACCATGGCATACTCGCATCAAGTTGAAACTGGCTTCCAAAGGTTTGTGGGACGACTTCTGTGCCAAGTCGGAGACTGTTCCAGATCAGGACACCAGCAAAGACGAGTATGAGAATTACATGCAGCGTCGCATAGAAGCACGATGGAAGCTTGAAAAGTCTTTGGCGCCAGAGATCTCCGCAGCGGTTCAAGATGAAGACACACCCTACGGAGTGATTACCCGATTGCGACAGATCTTCGTTGGAACATCCCATCTCTCGCGGGTGCGTCAGCTTCGCTCAGTCGTGAGGATGAAGTATACGAATGGCACCAATATGTTCACGTTTATCGCGCAACTCAAGGAAGGATTCACCAAGCTCGAGGACATGGGGCTCGCCATACCAAAGGTGATGAGGCCCTATATTCTCGTGATGGTGCTCAATGATACATATGAAGATAAAGTACGACCGTATTTAGCTCAGGTCGGAGAACTCAACTTCGATGTGCTAGTGAACTGCTTGAATCAGCCTATTCCGAACAGGAAATACGAGAGCAGCTTGACGTGTGAAGTATCGTGCAAGTCAGAGCATGGAGTCTTCTTTGGTTATGGCAAGGGAACAATATTGTGGTGGTCGGCGCGAAACAACGATTGATAATCGCTGTCGACACTGCCATCTACGCGGCCATTTCCAACGCGATTGCAACTTCTTTCGCAAGAAGATCCGACATGGATGGCGACATCCATTGCCATGTCGAAACAAAAAGGGTCATACGGATGATGACCGCGACCCCACACGCAAGAAGAAGAGCTGGCAGTGACCGTCGCCAATTGATGAAGAAAGCAAAGGGAGGATTGTGAGGGTGAGTGAAGGGCTTCACTCGGCTTCCGACTCTGTGACGAAAGGGAGATCTCTTGACAGTGCATTAGGAGAGAGGATCACAAACAGACCCGAGTTGATAATTTCACGGGCCACGCCTCAAGTTAGTCGAGAAGGACTTGGAAGTAGAGTACACAGTAACACTGGCCAGGAAGTTCCTCTTAAAACCGTACAAATGGAGAGTTAAATTCGTTCTTGGCTAAAGACGGCTGGAGCGTTAAGTTCATCACCCCATTAAAGCCGATTTATTGTTAGGTTCGTATTGGGTCTGCCCAGTGGAGAAACTCTGGCGACCATGGGCCGCCGTAGTCGAAGTCGCAGCCGCAGCGCATCGCCGTCGCGACGCCGCCATGACTCTCGAGCGCGGGACGGGGAGCGCAGTCGACGTCGCGAGCGAGAGGAGCGCAGAGAGAGGCGCAGCAGGAGCCGCAGTCGCGAGCGCAGCAGACGCAAGGAGAGCGACGCGGAGGCTGCGCCACCCAAAGCCACGGAGGAGAATGGCGAGATCTCGATGAGCATCGAAGAGACCAACAAGCTGCGTCTGTCGCTGGGTCTCAAGCCGCTTTCGCTCGAGCCCAAGAAGGAAAAGAACGTGGTGAACCTGCAGAAGACAAGCGCGCAGGTGGCGGAAGAGCAGGAGCGCGAGGAGATCAAGAAAGCGCTCGAGCAGTCGAAGAAGAAGCGCGAGCTGACGCAGAAGCTGGCCGGCAAGTCGATCGGAGAGCAGCTCAAGGAGGCGAGTGCGAAGAGCGCACTCGACTGGGTCAAGCAGAGCCGACTAGCGACGGCAGTGCCGGACAAGGTCCAGGCCAAGTCGACGACACAGGCGGATGCTTACGACGCAACGGCGCTGGCTGGGATGACAGTCGCGCACGACTTGGAGGCGTTTGATGAAGGGGAAGAAGTTGTGTTGACGTTGAAAGACACTCGGGTGCTGAAGGAGGACGGAAACGACGTGAATGATGAAGATGACGAGCTCGTGAACGTGGAGATCAGCGAGCGGGAGCGTCGCGAAGCCAGCAAGAAGCGAGCAGAACGCGCGCGCATGCCCGTGTATTCAGGTCTGGACGATGACGAATTCATCGAGATGGGCGGAGCACTGCGCAAGAAGAAGGCGAAGAAGAGCAATGTGCTGTCTCATTACGACGAAGATGAGGAGATGAAGCAAGCCGAAGATGCTAGAAAGTTCACGCTGGATGGCAGTGGATCGATCGCAATGCGTGCCAAAGAAGACAAGGCGAAACACGACGACGTGGACGAAGAAGTCGTGTCCTTGTCCATGAACAAGTCCAAGGAGATGGAAGATTTCTATACCGCCGAAGAGATGGAAGCCCAGTTCGCGAAGAAGTCAAAGAAACTTCGGAAGAAGAAGAAGTTCCGGAAGAAGGCCGTGGAGGAAGAGTCTACCGATGCTCAAGAAGAGGGAGACACGGCTGCCTTGCTCCAGCAGTTGGAAGAGGAAGCAGCGCAACAGGGAAGCGCTAGCAAAGACCGAGGGCGACGTCGTCGACCGGCAGATGATGGAGATGATGACGTCGAGATGGAAAACCTTCGCCGCTTCCAGGAAGCTCGGGAGAAAGCAAACGCTATCGCCCAAAGCGCTTTGGCGGCATCCAATGGCGTGCCAGTCAGGCGCAAGCGCCGTCGCATTGAACAAGAGGACCTTGAAGATGACGCTGATGTTGAACTCAGTGCGACGCTGGCACGCGCGAGGCAACTGAAGCAACAACAGGAAGCAGCAGCTACATCCACGACCTCCAACACGGAGACATCTGAAGACAAGATCGCAACCCTCGTGTCACAGGCTGTTGGAATCGGCGGAAGTGAACCTGACGGAGACGAGAAGATAAAGGATCAATCGCGACCAGCATTGGGAAATGTGTTCGGCGAGACGCCTCACGCCATTGAGTCGAAAGAGAACGCTGTTGTCTTCAATGATGCGACAGACTTCGAAACGCGCTTGCGGTCTGCAATGGAACAGCGAACTGCGGCCTTCAATCCCTCTACAACACAAGGCGCAAACACTTCCACCGCGAGATCAACTCAGGTAGGACCCAGTGAGAACGGAAATGACGATGATATGGAGCTCGATAGCGACGAAGGTGAAAGCAAACATCGCGTGTCTGAAGAAGAGACCAAGGGCGACGACAGCGAAGCAGACGTACAGTCCGGGTGGGCAGACGATCAGCCACTCGTTGGAATGGGAATGGGTGCCACGCTGGCGCTTTTGCGACGTACTGGTGACTTGCGAGAGGCTCGAGTAGAGCGCCAAGCCGGACGAGCGAACGATGCACGGGACCGCAACATTGAAGATGAACTGCGGGTCAAGGACGGAGTCAAGCTCGACTATCGCGACGAGTTTGGACGACTACTTACGAAGAAGGAGGCATTCCGACTTCTGTCGTACAAGTTCCATGGCCACAAGCCAGGCAAGAAGAAGCAAGAGAAGCGACTGAAGCAGCTGAAGGAAGAACTCGAGTCGCAGAAGCTGCTGTCTGGCGAAGGTAGCACCAAGATGATGAAGGTGCTGGAGAAAAAGCAGGGCCAAGCGAAGCAGGCCTACGTCGTGCTCTCGAACGGCATGTAAAGCTCGAGGTGCGTAACATCAGCGTCACTGCTGCTGGGATGCGTCCTAAGAAAATCGAGTTCATTATTTTATGATGGTGAGATTGGCAGATTCATATTCTATTCGAAAAGCGGGTTCGTGCGCGTAGACGACACGACCACGGAGAGAAAGTTGGTAGAGGAGGAGGAAGACAACACAGTCGCTGTCGCGCTGGCCCCCAATCGGTGATGACCAGAGCTGTCGGTGACACTCGCGCCGTCCACTGCCAGCTCCAAGTGCTCAGCGCGTGGGCTCAGAACTTCTAGATACATGGAAGAGCCTGTGCTGCTAGTGCCTCCACCAACGTTGATAATGGATGGTCCTCCGCTAACGGGGGAGTATTTGCCACCTTGGCTCAGCATGATCCCGCTTCGGCTTTGGCTCTGAGGCGAAACTGTTGGGATCGGATCGATAAAGTTCCGCATCTGTTGGCCTTGCTGAATGTCGTGGTGCACTTCTCGGAACATGCGGATGATCGTGGCCATCATCACCAACTCTCCGCCGTTGGACGTCAACGCGTAGAGTGGTGTCGGCATGAGGTATCCCGCAAGCAGGGAGACGGAGCCCACGAGCATCCAGATCCAAGGGTTGAAACACGTAGCGTGGACCATGTAGGAGTAGAATGTGCCGTAGTTCCAGAGCTGGAGCCCGATGTAGAGCGATAGTGTGACGAGCACGAGTGCCGGCGCGATGGCAAATACGGTGTGTGTCATCGAGTCGCCTTCAAGGTCGTAGATGCTGCCGATCTCGGGCGCTTCATTTTGCCAGCGGTAGCTGACGAGCAAGTTCATGACGAGCAAGGCGACGCCAATCAGCCACACTGCAAAGCGTTGGCACGAAGACAGTGCGTTGCGGCCAAGAACTCGGCGGTGGCCGCTTTCGAAAGAGATGCCGCAGAAGTTGACCGACTTCTGTTTGTGCACGAGGTACGCGATCTCGTAGCAGACGAGCAGGATCATTGGGATCACACACGAGTGGAATGCCAGCATCGCCTTGACGATGAGCTTGTCGCGGTGAATGCCAGTGGTGGCCATGACGATGTTGTCAAATGCGATGCAGACGCAAATGAAAGGCTACGAGACACGAGCCGTGTGACCACGAGATGACAAGGGGCAAATGACGCGGCGGACGCACCGGAAGGAGGAACGCCGCCACAGAGCGGTACTTGCGGGCGTAGCCCAGAGAGAAGTAAAGAAGAACCATGGACGCGCCGGCGAAGATCCAGAAGAACGGTCGGTAGGCGGGCTCAATAGCCACGTCGCCATCGTCCCCATCGTCCGAAGTGCTGCCCGGTGCCGTCATGAGTCGATGCCTGTCTTGCGTGGTGGATCAGTCGTTATATACGTCTGCAGTGCCTCCATTCTGCTCTGCGTACGTACCGCGACGACAGACCTTCGGCCGTAATCACCCTCGCCCCCTCCGTCGCGTCTTATCCGCCGCAGCGCGTGGCCGATCCGCACGAGCTCGCAGGAGGAACGACGCGCGAAGGTTGCGTCTCTATTGATATTAACGTGCATGCCATTTTGGTCGCCGGTGAGAAAAGCCATCGTGTCGTTTCACGTTCAGTCGACCTTCGAGTAACCTTCAGGACACATCACCGATAATGAGATGGCTGCAGACGAAGTGGCTCCATCACCAGAACAAGGACGACGATGGGGCCAAATGGACGATAAAACTACGTGGATTATTGAGTGAGGCTATAGAATGCTCAACGACTCACGACACGCTTCTGAGAACACCAGTGTGTGTGGGTAGCACACGGCGAGCATGCTTAGTTCTCGTGCACCCAGTCGTCGTTGCTCGAGTTCCACTCGGTGATGCCCTCAGGGAACCAGAGAGCGATCTCCTTGTTGGCCGACTCAACCGAGTCCGAGCCGTGGCAGACGTTGCGGCCGACCTCAACGCAGAAGTCACCACGGATGGTGCCAGGAGCCGACTCCGATGGCTTGGTGGCGCCGAGCATGATGCGGCCCATGGCGACGACGTTCACGCCCTCCCAGACCATGGCGACAACAGGACCCGAGGTCTGCAGGCAACAAACAAGTCAGCGGTTTTGTGGTTCGACATCTACTGCACTAATCACGAGATCACGCACCATGTACTTGATGAGACCTGGGAAGAAAGGCTTGCCGGCGAGGTCGGCGTAGTGCTTCTCAAGGTGCTCCTTGCCCGGGGCGACGAGCTTGAGGGCGACAAGCTTGAAGCCCTTCGCCTCGAAGCGCTTGATGATCTCACCGACCAGGTTGCGCTGGACGCCGTCCGGCTTGACCATGATGTACGTACGTTCGCGGGCCATGATTGCTGCTTTCTTCTCTTCCAAGAATGACCATCGCGAGCCCACGCGGCGACCCCACATTCCACCACCCGTCCATGCCCCTCATTAGAGGCCCCCTTGCAACAAAAGATCCCACGACAATGGCTTTCTTGATGTGGACCACATGGGTTTATGTGTACCACACCATGTGCCATGAATCGGGTACGCGCCTCTCCTCGCCTGCTGTTTTGTTTGGCTGGCTGGAGCTCTTCCTGGCCGCGGCGGTTGATTGGTGACGGCGCCTGACGCTTCGCGCCGCCGCGAGTTCGCCGCCAGAGCAAATTCGACTCCTACAGTAGAACGATGTCGGGCCGTGGAATGCGTGGTGGTCGTGGTGGCGGTGGCCGTGGTGGTGGCCGCGGTGGTGGTCGCGGTGGTGCCGGTGGCCGCGGTGGCTTCGGTGGCCGTGGCGGTGCCGGTGGCCGTGGTGGTGCTGGTGGCCGTGGCGGTCGCGGTGGTGCCCGTGGTGGCGGCCGTGGTGGCCGTGGCGGCGGTCGCGGCGGAGGCCGTGGCGGTGCCGGTGGCATGAAGGGTGGTGCCAAGGTCGTCGTCGAGCCGCACCGTCACGCCGGTGTCTTCATCGCGCGTGGCAAGGAGGATGCTCTCGTGACCCTCAACTCGACGCCAGGCAAGAGCGTGTACGGCGAGAAGCGCATCTCGGTTGATGTGCCATCGGCCTCGGGCGAAGGCACTGAGAAGGTCGAGTACCGTGTGTGGAACCCGTTCCGTTCCAAGATCGCTGCTGCCATTCTTGGTGGTGTTGACAACATCTGGATCGCCCCAGGCTCCAAGGTCCTCTACCTTGGTGGTGCCTCGGGTACCACCGTCTCGCACGTCTCGGACATTGTCGGCCCATCGGGTGCCGTTTACGCCGTTGAGTTCTCGCACCGTTCGGGCCGTGACCTCATCAACGTTGCCAAGTCACGCACCAACATCATCCCAATTATCGAGGATGCCCGTCACCCACTCAAGTACCGCATGCTCGTGCCAATGGTGGACACCATCTTCGCTGATGTTGCCCAGCCTGACCAGGCTCGTATCGTTGCTCTGAACGCCAGCTACTTCCTCAAGAACGGTGGCCACTTCATCATCTCGATCAAGGCTAGCTGCATTGACTCGACGGCCCCAGCTGAGGCCGTGTTCGCCCGTGAGGTGAAGAAGCTCCAGCAGGAGCAGTTCAAGCCAGCTGAGCAGCTTACCCTTGAGCCATACGAGCGTGACCACGCCGTCGTCGTTGGTTCCTACCGCGCCCCAAAGAAGGACAAGAAGTAAATGACGCTCGCCTTAATCATAGACTGATGAAGCGACGCGCCGTTTGAGTTTGACTGACAGTAATATATACACACCTTCATACACTACTTCGGCTACCATCGTGTCTTCATTTTCTCGCCGTTGACCCACCTCACCTCATCCAATGCCGTTAAGAACTCACATGATGTTATTGGGAAATTGTGTGCCTATTTCCGCCGTCACTTTGGGCAGTGCGGCCTAGCCAAGAAAGGACGTCGATGGCGCACCATGGAGCCGAGACATTGCACTTCCTCACTCACCCACCAGAGTCCGTCGCGGACAGCTTCAGGTCTTCATGGGGGCAGTCAACTGCTGCGTTGATTGCACGGGTAAGGGCCCTATAGCGTCCCTCGTCGCATGCAGTAACCAAGAAGCTGACTTGTCATCTCAGTCGACGACTACCCGACGGGGGCGACGACGCAGCATATCGCACCGGGCAGTGCGCCTACAAGGCAGACCAGTGCGGCTTTTCGCGACTCCCAAGCCGCTGTGGTTACTGACAATGCATTCAATGAAGAGATCCGAGGCAAGGAAAGCTCATTGAATCACACAGTTAGCCAAGATGCTTCCTCGCAACCGCAAAAGCAGCACCTCCGACAGCGAAAGAAGCGAGATGCCAACTTCATTCCTGGTACGGGATTCGTTCGTTCTCACCGTGTGAGGATATAGGAAATCTAACCTGTGCTCGGAGAAGATACACGACCGCTTCGATTAAAGAACTACCTGTGCTCGTGCGACCCATGCCCACTATCCCTTCGTATCGACCGGCTTGTCGGTGCCATCCATGGTGAACACCCTGCAGACGATGAGAACACAGTGCAGCTGGTCGAGGCGTTTCGCCGTGTCCTTCGAGGATACGCCACGTACGACGAGACTCGCCCACTGGATACTAGACTTGCACGTCGTGTCCATGACCTGCTTCAGGCTCCCCACGTTGACGAAGACCAAGTTTTCCGCTCCATTGTCCTTCAGCCATATCACCAGGCCAATGCTGCAACATCAGCGTAATGGATACACGTCCCACTTGTTAACTGTTAAATAGAGCTTCTTAACTGACCAGAGGTCGTTTTGGCGTCAATGTGGCATTTGGCTGGAACGAGAGACGACATCATGGACTTCGAGGACACTCAGACGACGGCGTCGGCGGCGTCGGAGTTCGATCGTGAGAACCTCAATGAGGACGTCGAGCGGATGAAGACGATGTGGATCAACGAGACGGTGCGCGACTGACTGCTAGTCTGGTGCGCACAGTGGAGACTCACGCAGGAGTAGAATGCTCCCGAGGTGCTCCCCTACAATGAAGAGATGATTGTGGAGATGATGGAGCAGATCAAGAATCAGGTGCGCGTTGTGTGGGCGGAGGCTAGCAGGGGACGTCTGTAATAGACTCACATCCCTCGACTGCAGCAAGAGTATGTTGACTCGGTCTACGATGACAAGGCGGCCCTCACTGAAGAGAAGGCGTTCATCAACAAGCTTTACCAGATGGAGATCGACCGTCTCAAGTTCATGGTGTCGTCTTACTTGCGCACTCGACTTAGAAAGGTGTGCATCCCAATCATTACATCTTACTTGGTGGGCGACTGACGTAATGGTTCACGTCCAGATCGAGCGATTCGCGCTGCACATTTTGAGCGATCCACTCCTCACTCAGCGCCTCTCCCAAAAAGAGATTCAGTTCGCCAAGCAATATGTGGTGCTCTTTGAGAATCATGTGGGAGATCTTGCGCTTAACAAGTTCCCTGACGACCACCAGAGCATCACTGGCGACGGAATGAGTACGTGGAACTCTCCTGGAAGGCCTGTTGTGTGGCTCAAATCACTAACCTCGTTGGTGGAAAGTTCTGGAGCCAGATGTCGACAGCTTCGTCTTCTGCGAGAGCCGAGAACCACTTGGAAGACTGCAAGTCGATGACAATGGGCTGGAGAACATCCCCATGCGCCGCGGTGACCGTCTCGTGCTGCGCTATCGAGCTGTAAAGAGCTATGTCGAAGATGGACAAATCACATTGCTGTAGGCATGAGCATGAAGGATTCGCATAGAGGGAAAATCGATAAATTATCAATGAACCACAGCCATGGTGACAACGCAACGAGACCGGTGAGAGACTTCTCACCACAATGGATTTGCTGCTGTAGCGGCGGCAGCAAAGATGACGATGAGAACGCCAGGCTAGTGCAACAGATCGGCACGTCAGTAACGAGGCGATTATAAAGCGATCCGAATGCGCCACACGTACAATCAGAAAGACTTCCTGGACGAATAGGACGAACACTTGGAAGTATTCGTAGTGCGAAAACTGATAATGAGGTATACAGAACCGCTCGTAGAGATGGGGTGCTAACAGCACGACTCGAGTGAACTCCATCATGCAGACTAACAGGTACTGGAAGAAATATTCGAGTGAGCACAGCGGCCAGTGAAAATGGAGCAAGGTTGGGGAATGGTAACGCACCACTAATGTCCAGCTGAGCTTCTCAGAACGGAACGCCAAGATACCAGTCAGGCCCACGAAGCAGGAGAAGATGTTGGACAGCCTACATGACGAGATGAGTTCTGTCAGCCCAGACAACTAAAGGCCAATTGTGTCACTCAACGCACCACAGGTAGTTCCAAGACGTGAGGAACCCGAGCACAATCTGAGCGTACGCGATGTACCGGATACGTTGCGAACGCTGGTTCACACTAGCCCACTTTCGCTTCTGTTGCTCGAAGCCACCGTAAAAGCGCGGGAGCTGCGAAGCTGTCGACACATTGGTCAAGTTGGACTGAGTGCGGATGAGAATTGGCTCGTAGACGCTCGCAGGGCTCTTCATCTCGCTCATAGTGTTTCGGTCGAGCGCGCCCATGCGTTTGGTTGTCGCGGCTTCTCCGTGTTCGCTCTGACTGGTCCTGTCGCGGTTTATCTGGTGGCGCCAGTCAGCTCCTGCGCGGATGCTGACGCTGCCACGCTGCTGCACTCGGCGCGACCGATCTTTCGCGCTTGACTGCAAGTGACCAGACCAGACCGTCCAGTCCAGTGGACGCTCGAGTGAGTAACGCCGTCGTCGCTTAGCGTGGCGCGGGCGATTCTAGGCGCGTGGATCGGGGCAGCGATGCACACACACGCGAGGCTGCCGACTGTCGGCGTCTTGAGGAAGTGAGTCCGGCGCGCGGGCCGGTCGGTGACTTGGTGACCGGCGAACGGAAGGAATGCTTGTGGAATTTGTTGGTTCGTCTGCCCCCACCAGACAGCGGGCAGAGGCGAGGAAGTCGACGCTGATTGGCGGAGCCGGAGGAACAGCAGGACGGGAGAGTCGCCAACAGAACAGGCTTTTTGTTCTGCCAGCGCGGAAAACTCATTCTCAGCTGCGACCACAGACTGAGTCTGAGGCTGAGGAAAGCCCGACCTCCGCGAACTTCACAGTGGAAGGCTTGATGGCTTGCTTCCCCGTCTTCCGGCATGGAGGAAGTGAAGTGAGGAGAACTAGGAGATCCGCCACTGGCTCCGTACACTAGAAACGAGCATCGCGCAGTGTCGACCACGCAGCCGCGCGCTCAGCCGCATCCGACTGGGTGGCAGACGCGAAAAAATAAGAAGCCGGGACATGTGGAAGCGGAGAAGTGGCGAAGGGGCGCCAAGAGTCGCGGTGGGGACTCACTCACTCACACGTCGATTCAAAGGCCATGAAGCGACTCCTGCTCGTGTATCCCATGCTCCTGGCGATATGCGCCATCGTGAGTGTTCAGAACCTGACTCGGCGCGTGTGCTCATCTTGGACGTATATAGGGCGGCCTCACTACGAGTGAGTGGATCTACCGTCGCAACCCTG
Organism: Pythium aphanidermatum DAOM BR444; assembly: GCA_000387445.2. NCBI lineage: Eukaryota > Oomycota > Peronosporomycetes > Pythiales > Pythiaceae > Pythium > Pythium aphanidermatum. The sequence goes on along the minus strand of KE464624.1, from coordinate 3,506 downwards.
CCAATGGCCATGAAGGCATTTCGTTCAAGAACATCCTAAGCGGTGTCGCGCAGCTGATGAGTGCGCTTCTGCTTCTGTACTACGCATGCACGTTTCGCCGTCGAGGAAGTGCCATCGCGCATCAGCTGATGGCGGAGTCGTGTCTTCACCAGTCGCTGACAGCGTTGCTGGTGGTAACTGTGTTTTTCTCGGGGTTCAATATGATCCACAGCGCATGCTGTGCGTTCCCTGCTGTATGGTGAGAAAGATCCGCGTATTCTGCTTTCGTTGATCTGACGTCAACATGAAGTTCACGTGCACGCAGCGGAGTTGATCCCACGCAGTGCCAACTGGCGAGTATCATCGAGTGCCCCGAGAGACTCAACGTCGCCTTGCGCATAGCCCAGTCACTAGCGTCTTGCATGATGCTCGTGGCGATGAGCAGTGTCGGGCCCATCCATCGCGCCCAGGACTTGACATCTCGCGTTCATCGTGCTGAGCTACTCACGTTCAAAGGATGCAGCAACGTCACGTTCGAAGATACTTGTCCTGGTAGCACATAACCAGAGAATCGCTCTTCAAAGAGGTGGAGTTGGTTTCAGCTGTAGTAGTCAATATTCACCGTACAAGGGCTGCCCAAGGATCCATCAAGAACGATGGCTGGAACAGCACGCGACCGGCGCGCTGGCCTTCGTACTGCCGGTGCTCTTCGTGCTTGGGACAAGTAGCAGCCGGAGGCTGGAGAAGTGAGGCCCATGGATCCTCGAGGAATGATGGCAGGAAGAATCGCGATGCACCAGAGCCTTCATCGTCCCTGCACCAACTCTCTGTCAATTGCTGTCACACCACGGAGTCCACACGACCCTTACCGCTTCCTCTTGTAATGCCCATATCCCTGCTGATTTGCCTGCTGATGGCCGTATCCTCCACGACCAAACCTTCCACCGCCACGTCCTCGTCCTCCTCGACTTCCGCCTTTTCCCCGACCGCGTCCGTGGATTCCTCCGCGTCCATACCCATTATGCCCTTGCTGGTATCCGTGGAAGCTGTCGTTTGAGGCCCGTGCGTGGCGAGAGCGATGCTGTGCGCCTCCCCAGTTCGCTTGCACCTCTCTCATCATGTCCTGGAGATGTGGTGGCAACTCCATCGGCTGGGCACTCGCATCTCCACCCACTAGGGGCGGCGGTGGCGGTGGTGGTGGTGGTGGCACATCCATTTTCCTTCCAATGCTTCTTAGGCTCCACGATAGTACCCCCTTAAGTTAACCATGTAAAACCTCGTTCCACTCAAGGTTTTATGACTCGCCCACGAGGTTTTATGGGTAAGATTGCCCCCCAAAGGAAACCCCATCCAATCCAATCGCCATCGCATCGCCATCTCCGAGCGACCTCAAGCGCCCCAGAGTGAGTGGACGTGCGTCTCGGACTCGCAGAAAGCGACGCCGCCACGCCAGCCCTCGAGTGCCGTCCGCAGACCGAGTGACGGATTTCTGTTGTTATCCCTAGTGCGGAGACCAAGGCCAGTCCAGACATGAGCGACTTCCGCTACGGCGCGTCGGGCGGATTCCGAGGACCACCATCGGCACGACCGTCGTACTACGGACCACAGTCGGATGCAGCACCGCCAGCAGCAGTGGGAACGCAGTTCGCTCCCCGCGGGCCACCCGTGAATGCGTTCCCACCGCATGCCCGTATGGGCCCACCACCAATCACGTTCTCTGCGCAGATTGCAATGCGGCCACCAATGGCATTTGCGCGTCCGCCGCCTCAGGCGTCGCAACTGCCTGCTGGCTGGACAGAGCACTTCACGCCTCAGGGCGTGCGCTATTACTATAATGCTGGTACGGGTGTGAGCACTTATGACCTTCCTACAGCCATGGCCAGTTCGACCACAGCTGCTGCACAGAATGGAGCAGCTTCAGCACACGGATCCGTGACCTGGATCGAGTACAAGGACGACGCCAGTGGACAGAGCTACTACTACAACACCGTAACTAAAGCAACGACGTGGGACCAACCGGAAGAGTTCCGTATGCAGCAAGCCCGTGCTGAAGTAGAGAAGATGAAGAGCACGACAGAGGCTGATGGCGTAGTCGAGGCGGAGGAACAACGCCGCAAGGAACAGAAACGGCGCCAGGCAGATGAGGAGGCAATGACGATGTATCAGTCAATGTCGAAAGATGAGCGAGTCGCTGCGTTCAAAGCGTTCCTAGAGGAGAAACAGGTGTCACCGCAATCAAAGTGGCAAGAAGCCCAACGTTTCATCACAAAGGAAGGTCTCGACAAGGATCCTCGTTGGAAGTTTGCGCTTTCGACAGTTGGTGAGAAGAAGCAGGCATTTTCTGAGTACTGTACTCAAGCAGTGAACAAGCAGAACATTGAGAGAAGACGTCACGCAAAGCGTATCCGCGAAGAATTCTTGGAGCTCCTGAACAATTTTGAGGACAAGGTCTTGCATAGCCGAGTGACGTGGGAGGATATCAGCGATGGAGCAGAGTTCTATGGTCTCCGGAAAGATCCTCGATGGAATGCTATTGAGGAGGCGAAGGAAAAGAAGGACTTATTTGAAGGGTTTGTTCAAGACGTGCTGAGAAAGAAGTCTCAACAAGAGGCGAAACTGGCCGACGCTTTCAAGGACAGGTTTATGGCAAAGCTGAGGGAGAAATGTCAGGACGAAACCGAACGATCAATCTTTTCGGGTAAACGTCGCCTCGACAGTGATATGAAAAAGAAAGCGTGGGAGTACTTCGATGAAGTTGAAGGAGCTCCCGAGTTGCGGAGCATCATTCCGAAGCATGATGTGTACGATTGGATGGAGCACTACTTGGATGAACTAAAAGCCCAAGAAGCAGAGATGTGGAAGGCTGAAAGAGAAAAAAAGAAGCAGCTGGAGGCCATTTTCACGACCAAACTTCACAATCTCATTGATCAGTGGGTCGTGTCGGAGAAGGTTGGTATGAACACCCCATGGAAAGAGGTGGGGGAAGAGATCGCGAAGGAGTGCCTTGACAGCAATGAGGGCGATGCCTCAGTGACTCTGAGCGACCGCAGGCAAAGAAGAGCCTACGAGAAGAAGATGAAACAAGTGCGCGAGAGTGTGCAACCAGCAGTTCAGGTCGTCCTTCTGAACTTGACGAAGAAGAACTTCACTGTCCTGCCGTCCACAACATTCGAAGAGTTCGTCGATGCTTTGAAGCAAGGCATTCGTGTAGTGCTCGAAGAGTGCAAACCAGAGGAAGGTGAGGAAGAGTCAACGGGTGTTCCCATCGAGACAGACAAGGCGCCCTTGCAACTCGAGCTCGAGCGCCTCGTGCAGGAACAGGGCGATGAGACGGTGTTCCCACTGGTGGTGAAGCACGCGTACGAACTGCTCCTGTTTCAGGCCATTCAGAGGTCGAAGAATGAGAACAAGACACCTCGGGATGCGTCTCGGTCCCCGTCGCTGTCTCGAAAGCGAAGACGAAGCTCTGTGGACTCGCGCCGCAGTCGCTCTGCGTCTCTGCGTCGTTCTCGATCTAGAAGTCGAAG
>KE464623.1:0-14444 GCA_000387445.2 Pythium aphanidermatum DAOM BR444 | reverse complement strand
TGCAGCCACAGGAGACAGCAGCGAGTAGCCTTCTCGCCGCGTTGGAGACGCCTCCATCTCGATGGAGATCATCGTGTGCGGCGCCATGGTGAGTGTCTCCGGGTCCCTGTTCTGACGAGCCAAGACCATCACTCCGTCTTGAACCCAAACTACCTGGCTTTAACGACATTATGAATGGGGACTCCGATGTGTAGTCTGATTCAGACTACACATCGGAGTCCCCATCGGAGATGCTCGTCATCTCATCAGGAACCAATACATAATACCGTCGGAGAGTCAGGGCCTCCCTTGCATCGTAGTGTGAGTGCCCAGGCACACAAAAGGCTGCAATGAGACCTACCATCGCTTGGATCCGATGGGCTGAAGCCCGAGGAGCAGCCGATAATCTGCGGTCGTTGCTCTGATGTTGCCAGTTTGTTCTTCCTTCTGATCAGCCAGCTACACTGCTGCAAGGGAGATGCTTCCACAATGCAACCTTAGCGATGGGACGGCTACGCCAGCACCGCTTCGCACGCATGCGGCTCTTCGTACTTGTATCATACTGTACGAGCCTTCCACTGGGGCAGTTCCTATTGTAGTGTTGGAGATCAACCATGCTGTGGCTTACGTACATGCAGATGAACAACTTGGAGAGCACCAGAGATGCGAATTAGTGATGAGTGGTCCCACTGCGACCCACAGCGCGCTCAGTATCCCGTGCGTCGCTTCAGTAAGGCCTCGTCTCGCCGTGCGAGACCCCTCGGTTCGGTGCATCTGCACTATCGCTGTGACGCTTGGGGAACCTGTTTACGCAGAAGCCACTGGCTAAGCACCTCACGGTCGTGGCGCACCTCGTGGCCATTTCGTCTTCGGCCATGAGCACTATACAGCTGCGCCCTGGATTCCTGGCTGATGCCGGCGAGGCGAGGGAATTGGTGCCTTTAAAGATGCTCTTCGTCGTTCAATACTACGCCAACTCGATCGTTGCGTATCTTCCTGTGGGTTCTTCATCATAGTAGTCTCGAAGCACGTACTCACTGTAGATCTGCATCTAGATCTTCTTTGACGAAACTCCGTTTTCCAAGAGTCAGATCGGCATCCTGCTGGCGATCCCATGCCTTTGTACTATCATCGCACCACCTGTATGGGGAGCCATTGCTGATACGAGACGCTGTCACAAGCAAGTCCACATCTTATGTCATACCACATCGGCGCTGCTCCTCTTCTCACTACAGTTCGTGAGGTCGTTTCCGCTCATGTGCGTTGTCGTCTTCGCGGCATACTGCCAGCTGGTGCCGTCGTTTGCACTACTCGATCTCGCTGCTATGAAGATGACATCCCGTTATGGAGGTGACTTCGGTAAGCAAAGACTCTATGGTGCGTTTGGTTACGGGGTCGGTGGATACATCATAGGGACGATGGCGTCGGCGATTGGTATCGAATGGTGCTTCACCATGATGCTTGGAGTCTCATGTATCTCGCTTGCCTTGCTGGTGGTCTACATCCCTTCGGGATACGGAGAAGAGAAGTCTCCTATGGACGTCGATGGTGATGCGCAGGAGTGTGTTGATGACGACAGCGCTCAGCAGCGGCCAGAGCACCAGCAGACACTACTCAGCGCAACAGCGAAGCATATTATACGACGACCATTGTGCTCTTTGCCGTAGCACTCATTACCGGCATCTGCGGTGGCCTCATCGATAGCTTCCTCTTCCTCAATATCTACGACCTGGCCGACGACGGTGCCACCATCGTCAGCGTTTTCGTCGCCGTCCAGACATTGTCAGAGCTTCCTTTTTTCTTCCTCGCCAGTTCCATCACCAAGCGTGTGGGTACCGCCGTCTCCCTTGTCATCGTCGTCGCTGCGTTCTTCGCCCGTGACATTGTCTACTCGTACATGGAAGAGCCGTGGTATATCGTACCTCTTGAATTGCTCCATGGTGTCACGTTCGGTTTACTCCTCGCATCGCTCACAACATATCTGTACGCTGCCGCGCCCAGACATGCGGCCGGTACGATGATCGGGCTGCTATCTGCGTCCCAGAGGGGCGTGGGGGCTGGCGTTGCTTCCCTCGCTGGTGGCTACATCTATGACGACTTTGGTCCGAGAACTCTGTGGCAAGTTGGGGCGTTCGGTCTCGTACCATTGTCATTGGGTTTGATAGCTGTCTTTGCGAGCCTTGAACGCCAGCATACAAAGCCAGTGGACCTTCAAGTACACCTCGCCGATGAGAGTGATGTTTAGAACAAGGATGGGTCTGTCGTGATGTTCTCATCGTAGATGTGTATGATATCACCAAGGGTATTGACGAGAATGATCAGTCAGACACTCCATGTAACTACTGGTTTAACAGAACCTGAATCGAGACACTCGTACAACATTCGCTCAACATTTCTAGAAGTTGCCCTGAAGAGACACGCATTCTTGCTAGGGGAAACCTGGGGGGAAACCAGAGGGGAAACCACGGGTACATGGAGCCTCGAGGCGCGCTTCCCCGACGTCGCAGTGGCGCGGCTGCGAGCCTTATGGGCGCAGAGCCCTCTTACAATGCAGGGGCAGAAGGACTCGGCGAAAACTGGAAGTCGGCGCTTTGCGTGACGTCGCTGTACGACTCGTACGTGGCGGTGCAGCATGAGAATGAGACTCTGAGAGAGCAAGTGACGCAGCTGAAGCGTGAGAACGAGCTGTTGGGGGTGAAGGTGAACCAACACAAGACGCAAAGGCCAGAGGTTGACGAGGATGGTGGTTCGCGCGATGATTTGGTGAAGGAGATCCGACTGTTGCGGACGGAGAAAAGTCAACAGGAAATGCTCTTCGACAAACGTCGCGCCGCACTGGAAGCACAACTGAGTGACTACAAGGTAATGTACGAGGAGATGATGGACAAGTACCAGCAAAAGTATGAGCTGGATCCGAACGAGCCGCAGCGAGTTGCACTCTCGACGATAACACTACAGAACGCGCTTGAGGAGGTCGTGCATGAAAAGGAGGGGTTGGCAATGCAACTTGGCCGGCTCAAGCAGATGTACCAGATACTTGAGAATACCCTCAAAGATACAACAGCAGAGCTGAAATCTCGTGTGGAAGAAATTGCAGGAAAGAGGACAGCGTACGCGACGCAGCGCGTGAGGACAGTGCTGGAGAAGTGGGTGCGGACACGAGTGAGACGCAGCTGGCAGCAGTGGCGGTTTGCCACGCTGATAGAGCGTTTGGAGGCGAAACAGCGAGAAGAAAAGATACTGACACGTACACGCGACGAAGAAAAGCGAAAAGAGTTCACGCGCCGCCAAATGACGAAAGTAGTGATTAAAATGATACGGTCTACAACAAGGAGGCACTTTACTGAGTGGAAGGCATTCGTTCAAGTGCACAAGCGAGCTAAATCACTTTTGAGAGAGTTCCAAGCAAAGCAACGGCAACGCATGCAGCGAGGCGTGTTTAGTGCATGGAGAAATAGAAGTCGAGTTGCAGGGTTGAAGTACGAAGGAGCTTGGCATTTATTAGATGCAATGCGGCGACATCATACACGCAAAGTTTGGAAGAAATGGGCCGCAATTCCACTGATGGAGAGGTTATCCCAAGCACAGAGAGAACTCGAAGCCGTGACTAAAGAGTTCAGCCAGCTCAATCGTTCGGTTCGTGAAGTACGGGAAGCTTTCACTGCACTTGAAGTTGAGCATATGGAGCTGCGAAACCAGTATCAAAGCCGTGAGGCTCTCTACTCATGCCAATTGCGCGATATTGAGATGTGCCAGCGCGCTACCCAAAATCGGGTCGGTGAGGTCTTCGCCCGTCGAAGAGCGAGGCTGTCCATGCACAGAACATTCAAACAGCTTCAACTCTGGTTCATCCAACGCCGTGTCCGTGAACGAAAGATTTTGCAGTTGACATTGGAACGACAAACAGTAGCATTACGCCGTGCAGTCCGCTGGTGGTTGGTATCGACCCAAGAACGACGCCATTATAAGGATGTCGTCGGAGGTTGTGTACAAAGGATGCGTCTCCTCAATGTATATCGCTGTTTTGGGGCTTGGCGCGAGTTTATGGTGCTTCGGAGGGAGCGGAAAAACACGCTCCGACGCGTAATCCACCACATGAAACATCACAGTTTGATAAAGTGTTTCCGAGCGTGGGACGAATTCCGACAGCGAGAGCAGTGCCAACGGGTGTGTTTGCGTGACCTTTGCGCAATACATACAAAGCTACAAGTCCAGGGTCGATTCGAGAAATGGAAGCAAGCATCCATAATATTGACAACAGAAGCGGAGCAGCTCCGGCGACGCCAAGTTGATAACGAGTGGAGACAGCGTTTGGAGCAATCAAAGAACGAGATGAAGCAACTCCGCTACTACTTCTCGATTTGGCAAACAATGATCATCAACAATAAAAAACTCCGTCGTTTAGCATCCAAGTGCGCTATGAAATGGAAAAGTGGAGTTCTGAGCAAATGCTTTGAAGAGTGGAAGGATCTTATTGACCGTCGCCGCTTCGTCAAAATGGTCATGTCTAAGCATCTGATACGGCGAATGGTTTCAAGCTTGCGGGATTGTCTAGTCAAATGGCAAACTCAGTCCATTTTGGCAAGAAAAGAATGCGCTCTGTTTGATGTTCAGCGTGAAAAGAATGCACTTGTGGATAACTTAAAAGCCGAGCTAGACCTCTTGCGTGCCTCGGAATCGGCTACTACCGCGATATGTGCAGAGCGAGAAGAGCACTTCAACCAGTTGCTCATGACAATGCAACTACGTCTAAATTGCGCACAAGATGCGAAGTTGGTGTACAAGAATGCTCTGAAGGCGATGTGCCTTGATGCGTCGTTAAGAAAGACAGTTGGTAAGTCGTTTCGAGCATGGCGGGTATTGGTCAAAACGAAGAGATTACAGGTTTCCATTCTCGCGAAAGTTGAAGCGAAAAGACAAAGGTATTTTGTGCATCATGTATTCCTTCGATGGAATACGCTACGTTTAGATCGCTTGAAGATTGAGAAAACAATGGAGCTTCTTCAACGCCAAATTGGTATCCAATTGCGAAAGCAAGTATTTCAATCGTGGTCTGAACACACTCGTCAACGGAAACATTGGAGGCTACTTGCTGTGCGCTGTAGCAAAAGTCGAGAAGAAACGTTGTTCCGTGATGTGATTGTCGCGTGGAAGAGGGAGACCAGGGCGAATAACCTTCTTCGGAGAACGTTGGAAAGAATATGGTTAACATCTATCCATGCGCATATGTTGCGATGCTTCAGAGCGTGGAGTGAGCAAACCCGCGAACTAAGGATTCGCGATGAGATGGCTTGCAAACAACAAGCCCTGGCGTCATTACAGGCTCAAATCTGTTCCCGATGGGTCAGCCAGTCACTGAGGACAGTTTTGAAGGCATGGAAAGAGGGAGTTGAGGGGCAAAAGCGGGCACGTCTCCGTCTCAACAACTTGCGGACCGTAAGACAGATACACTATCTGTCGTACATGTTCAAGGAGTGGAAAAGATTTCTCTTTGTTAAAAAGGCTCAAAAAGCCTGGCTCGTTAGTTGGCAACTCGACAAAAATCATGAAGTATTGGTCACAAAATGGAGGGTGTGGAAGCTGGAGACAATCGAGAGTAAGCGCCGTCAATTTGATGATCTGAAAAAGCGCGAACAATTGAGTTCCGCAGCAGCGACCGCAGCGCAAGTGCAAATAAATGGAATGCTGATCGAACATAATCAGCTCACTGAACAGATAAAAGTGCTACAGCGTGAGCGCGATTCAGCACTTTCCACTTCAGCAAAGCTGCTCCATCAGTCAAGGTTATGGAAGGCATTCCATGCTTTGCGTTTAGCAACTGCGGATGCCCGCAAAAAGGCTGAGGAAGTTTGGAGATTTGGAAAACAGCGTGAGCGGAAAATTTTACGCGGGATGTTCTTGCAGTGGAAATTGGAGTGTAGGCAGTCGCTCCAACGTGCTAGCGATGCAGAGCAAATGTTACTTGTTAAGAGCCAACGATATTTATCCACGATTCTTCGCAGATGGAGCATCCATGTCGATGAATTACAACAACAAAGACGGCTAGTTCGAGTCTTCGATCGCCGCCGCCGAGTCTTGATGTTTCGATCAACATTCCATGAGTGGGTTCAGTTTTGCTTACAACGTCAAGGAATTGGGCGGCTAGTACAAGTTATCGAGACTGCTATGCCACGCTACCGGCAAAAGGTTTTCTTGGCACGGTGGAAGCAAATAGCAGAGCAAATTAGAAATGCCCGTGATCACCAACTTGAAAAGCAACGGAGAATGGTTGCGTTCATGCTTGGAAGGGACGATACTATGCTATTTGAGAGTTTCCAGAAGTGGAAGCGCGAAGGCCGTCTCCGTCGCGAACGTATGGTGAGAGTAGGACGCTTCACGAAGGCATCTTACCAAAGCCGCATGACGTTAGTATTACATGCCTGGAGAGGAGTCATTCTGCAAAGACAGCAAGCTATGGCTGCCGTGCAACGTTTATTCTGGATTCTTACTCGATATTGCCTACGCCAGTGGTTCCACCGGCTGTATCGAAACCAAAACAAAAATCTACTCGACCTTATGGCATTTCGACTCCAAAATGCAGAACTTCTGTGTCGTCAAAAGCACAGAGAGGTCGAGGAGAAAAACGGCTCACTCGAAATTCTCCAAAATAAGATCAATTTACTTGAAGAAACCCATGCTAAGCATGAGAACACTTGGATGAATGAGATTGAGCGTGTGAAAGCAGACCTCCATAAACGGCAACAAGATATTGAGCGATTGAAAGCACTCGAGAGGATTGTTCGTGTGCGATTTTTCATCCCAAGCGATAACCTCCATGTCGCGTGTGCCTTTAATCGATGGAAAGCACGGATAGCTATCATTTCTGGTCGAGTGACTGCACTGAGAAGGTGGTCTCGATACATCCAGAGGCGGAATCAAGTACGCTTCTTCACGCGTTGGAAAAGACAAACTCAGTCCCACAACAAATACCTCACCATCGTTCAACAACGCGTCACTCATATTTTCCGTGCCACATGGAATGTGTGGACGCGCTGTATACGTGAGCGTACCACACAAAGAAGACGCTTCCTCATTCATTGGATAAACGCTACTCACGTAGTGGAGTCCCAAAAAGCACTGGAAGAGAAAGCGGCATTAACTTTCCGGATATGGAAGGCTCAGGCGTCTCTATCAAGCATCAACGATAATTGCGTCACCCTTATTTCTCAAAAGGACGCTGCTGTGGCTTTGTTGAGAGAGGAGCGTCGCAAACACCTCTTTACAAAGTGGATTTGGCGAACACATAGTGCACATAGCAAAAACCTGCGCAGGTATATCCATCTCTGGCATATCCAAATACAACGCTCAAGACAGTCGGAGCTTAATGAGCACACACGAGAGCTAGAAATGAAAGTAATGGCACTACCAGATCCACGCCAGTGCACCCAAGTCAATCCAGACATATTGGCCAAGATTTCGCAAGGACTTCAATTATTGATCCGCCGCCTAGCGGGAGCTTCATGTGCTGCTGATTTGTTCAACACGGTAGCATTGACGTTCTCACAAATATTCAACGGCTATGCATCAGGTGCGTGGTACTGGTCATAATGTTGTGGATGGACACGAGCTAACCTCGAACTTGAATCAGCGGTTCTATTCCTTCTTGACCCCGCTGCTAATGAACTCTGGACGACTCAACGCGATTCTCAGCACATTACTCAGATTCCTGCAGGTCTAGGGATTGCTGGTTTCGTGCTCTCACGGCCAGGAACTTTGCTAGTTGATGACGCGCAGTCAGATTCGCGATTTCATCCACTGGTGGATCAAATTGCCGTTTCTGGTGTGTCATGCTTTAACACGGAGGGAAAACCTGCAATGTTTACTTCACCAATCGTCGCTGTTGACGGAGCTGTGTATGGCGTTGTTCAAGTTGCATTTCAGCAATCATCGGGCACAAACCTTTACACTCTCGTTGAGATTTTAGGCCGAGCTTGCTGTTACTTCGGTATGATTTACTGATGACTTGCTATCATGCGAAATTACTCACCACGTCTTATAGTTGAGCAGATTTTGTATGACATGGTTCGGAACAGTCGAGACAAACTGCGGGCACGATCGCCTAGTAGCTTCACAAAGCTGTTCAAGGTGGGAATCGTGTTGAAAGTGGCACTATCGATATCTGAACTTGGCTTCCTGCAGCAAAATAAAAACTGGCGCAAATATTTTGTGCTGGTGGAGAAAGAGGCGCATAAGACACAGCAACAACTGAAGCAGATTCTAGAGGAACAAGAGTTCTTATTGGAGGAAAAGAGTCGACTTCAAGATGCAATGCTTCGGCTTGAACAAGAGCGCACACTACTCGAAGAGCAACGAAAAATCAGTGTGCAGCACCACTCGGAGTACGAAGGTGTCATCAAGAGTCTAGCTCAGTACAAGCGTAAAGCTACTAAGCTGAAGGAAGCAGTGCAAATGAAAGTGCAGGAGCTGCATCGAAAAGAACGTGAGCTGGAGAAGGTCATCCATGAGTTCACCCAGTACAAGCAAGATGTACAGACTCGTGATTGGCAGGCGATGTTGACAGCTGTCATGTCACCGACACAGGGCAGGACCCAGCGCAATGGCAAACACAAAGGGGGAGGATCGACAGTGGAGCGAGATCATTTGATTTTGGACGCGGAGGTGACTGCTTTGAAGAATGAGTTGGTACGTGTCGAATCGGATCGCCTACTATTGGTAAAGGCGGTTGACACCGCAACACGACACCATGGCGAGCTACCAGAAGCTCTCAAAGCAGAAGTGAACCGTATCGCATTACGTCTAAAGAAACCACGAGCCTAAGCATTGTCTAAGGGAAAACGAACTTCGGGTCTGCCTGGATTGCCTGTCGGTACCGGTCTTGCAAAATGTCGGAGAGTAAAACGTGAGTACCCAGCGGCTCGGAGATCCGGATGTCCAAGTGCGGGTATTTCTCCTTCAGTCCATCAACGATCTCTTCGATGTCACCTTTTTCACCAGCGTGACGACCTTGCGAGAAAAACAACAGAGCAACAACAACGATACCAGATTTGATACCGTAGTGCTCGATGGCTTTTTCCAACAAAGGGTCGTTGAAGTCGTACTCTTCGCCTTCTCGTCGCTCCATACAAGCATGGCCGACGAACTGAGCCGTTGAGGACGGAATAAGGCCACGCAGTTGCTTCGTCACTCGTTCCGTCGCGTCATGCACCTCTCGGTTTGGTGTGCCATGCTCCAGCACGAGCACATTTACTGGCTGATTCTCGCACTCTCCTGGCGCAGGAATCACAGCAAGTACTTTCTCTTCAAGGATCTGGGCGATGCGGTTATCCGATGGAGCCTCAAGATCCACGAGGCACCGACCGACATGTGCGGAAACCGACAGCTGAGCATCAGAGAGTGAAAACTTGGCGCACGATTTGAGAAGAACAGACGGCAAGAACTCAGTCAGAGTCGCACTGTTCCCGAAGAAGAGCGGGAGAATGACCACTTGGAGGTTTGTGCCCACCGGCAGCTGTTTGGCGACTTTACCTTCAAGATACTCGGTCACGACCATTTCGAGCGTCTTCGCTGGCATGTTGTGCAAAAGCGCCGCGTCAATACGGTTCGAGAAACGGAAGCTGCATGGTACAACGGGGACGCGAAGCGAACGGCTGAGACGGAAGCCGATTTGGCGAAGGTCCAGGTACGGCTCCGGCTTGAGCGAGCCAATATTGGCAAGCACAACCAACGGTTCACTGGGCTTCGCAGTGATCTCACCGTCAAAGTGGACTGTACCATCTTCCTCCAAGATCTGCGCCAGCAGTCCTTCACGATACGTCGGGTACTTGAGCACAACCCCGAGCTCTTCCTTGACACGCGTGTTCTTCACGACCTTGCTCTCAGCGTAGAACGACTTGGCCATGGCACTCATCGTCTTTTCAGCTTCTTCCCACGTCTGAAGTGGCACAACTGGTAGTCCCAGCAGCTCACATGCGTATGCTGTGACCTCATCCGCCGGTGCAGGTTCGTCATCTGCCACGTTGTAGATAGCGCCGGGGTTGGGCTTGGCGGCAGATGCTTCGAGGATATTCACAATGTCGTCGACATGGATCCGGTTGAAGAGACGCCCAGGCAAGTGGATGCGCGAGGCAGAACCGCTGCGCACTTTGGTGATCGTGCCACGCCCGGGACCGTAGATGCCGGCGATCCGGAAGACATGCGTGGGCAGCCCCGTGGCGAGCCACTTCTGCTCCGCGACGATTCGCATTAGACTGCGCTTGACGCCTGACTGCACAGGCGCGCTCTCATCCACCGCCACACCGTGTGTCTCGCCGTAAACTCCGATGGTCGAGAGGTAAGCAAGCCACTCAAGTGTCGGCTTGACGATCTCGACCAGCTCCTCGCCCAACGCAAACAACACAGGGTCCTCCTGTCCGTCCACTCGACCGGTCGGCACCGAAATGATCATATGAGTGGTACCCTCCAGCGCATCTCGTAGTGTCGTGTCGCCATTCACGGACAGGTCCCAGTGCGCACCGTCGAACACGAACACGTTCCGATCAGCGCCCGTGGCCGAGAAGAGTGACGGCTGCTGGTCGACGAGCTGCTGCGCCGACTCCAGCGTACGCGATGTGCCAGCCACTTGGTAGCCACGGCGATGGAAAGCCAACGCGGCGCGGGTGGCCGAGAAGCCGAGGCCGAATACGAAGAGCTTCTTGGTCATCATCACACCTGTGGCGGCAAATGAGCTCCTCATGATGAAGAACGCAAACGACGGTGGGATTCGCGGCGGAGAATCAGACCGAATCAGATAGCCTCAGAAACCAGTAAAACAGGATTTACAATTCCTCTAATTTTGCTGATTAGAGGAAAAGCAAGTGGTGATGGCTCCCGATGGTGGTGTGCTCAGCGTGGTTGGTCGGGACTTGGCTGCGAATGATCATCGATGGACGCGAGCACTGTACAGGACCGACTCGGACGGGGACGGTCGCACCAACGGCCAGGAGATGGGCGATCTGCAACGTGGTCCACCAGACCCACCGACATTCTCAAGCGATGAGACTGCGTGAAAGGATCCTGTTGCAAATAGTCTACGGCTGCAAGCCCTCTTCCAATGCAAAGAGTAGAAATACAGAAGTGTGTGCGGGGGGGGGCAAGTCTTTCGATGGACATTGAAGAGAATATAACGAGGAAACGGCCCTTAATTGGCGATTTACCTTAAACGAAAAGCGCTAGTGTCAGGGCGGTGGCTGACGCCGCAATTGCGACGGTGGCTGAAGTGGCCGCACTCTTCTTGGTCGTGGTTGGAACTGGTGTCGTCGTAGCGGCTGTCGTAGCGGCTGTCGTAGCGGCTGGCTTTTCCGAGGATGACTCCGCTGGGGCCTTGGTTGTGGTTGACGGTGTGGAGACTGTCTCCGTGCCGCTGCTACTGCTGCTTGACGTGGAGTTGGCAGAAGCACACTTGACATCCTTCCAGAGTGACGGGTCCGACTTGCTCTTCGCATCTCCAGGTGCCGAAACGCCTGTCGTCCATTGCACCTTCTCCTTCGAGCCCTTCACCCACTCACAGCACGGATCACCAAGCTCTTGTCCATTTGTCTGCCCGTCGCCGTCTGAGTCCTTCTCGCATAGTTCCTTGGTCCATGCGAGTCCGTTAGCTGCGAAGTCCATACCGAACGCATTACGGGCACCTCCGCCCTCAGGGTCGACGTGGCCAATCGCCTCGACTCCCTTCACGTTCATTGCGTTTGGAATCAGCTGGCGGAACTCCGGCTTAGCGCTAGTCTGTCCAGCAAAAGCAGCAGCAATGAAGAGCGTGGTGAGGAAACTGGGCGCCATGCTGATTGGAGTTGCTTGGTGTTGCCTGGTGGATTCGACAATGAACGATGAGCTACTAGGGCCGAGTGACAAACAGGATCTCCAGCGCACAAGTATCAGCAGAGTGTTTCTCCGTTGTGTTCACCTGGATCGTTCTTCCGATGGTGCAGGCTGAGGCGGTACATCCATGCGGATGGGCTCATGGAGTTGTGCGTCAAGTGCTGAAGCGGGGAGAGAAGGTGAACTTCAATGTCGCAGCCTCTATAAATCCATAAATCAGTGCAACGACTCTCAACACGAGGTAGATAGAGCATCTAAACCAACCTGTCAAACACGATGGATGCCCGGCAGCCACGATCAGCGCTGGGTGACTGACGCCACCTGCCTACCCCCTCTGGAAAGCGGGGCGTGTACCGTGATTTACAGCTCATGCTCCGCACTCATCGAGGCGCAGTCTATCCACTTGTTTGGTGGTTTCAAGAGGGAGCCGTCTTCTCGCATGACAGTCTTCCTCTATGCTGATAACCTCTATCACGGGGCGTTGGATACTGACAACGGGTTCTGGGACACGTGACATCAGCCCAAATTCCTTGAGGCACCCATCGCACTCAACAGCGGAACTATATTCGCAACGACACTGCAGCCGTCCGTACTTCTACGACTCTACACCATAAGCACAACAAGGGCGGCTCCTGCGACCACCATTGCTGATCCAGTTACTGCACTCGCGCTGCTCGCCTGCGTCGATGCTGGCGCTGGCACCTTGGACGTTGCTTTCTCGTCGCTCTCATCGTCGTCTTCATACTCATCACCGACGGCTGTGCCATTGCCAGTACTGTTGCCGGCCGCAAAGCCACTCGCCGTGTATTTTGTCACAGGGTCTGTGCCATCGGCACACGTCACATTCGCCCAAATCGACGGATCCTGCTTGCTGTTCTTGTCGCCAGGCGCGGACGCAGTCGTATAGAGCAGCTTCTCATTCGTGTCCTGTACCCATTCGCAGCATGGATCGCCCAGTTCCGCTCCGTTGTACTGGCCATCACCATCCGAATCCTTGTAGCAAAGAGCTTGCGACCACACTCGGCCAGCTTTGTCAAAGTCCTTGCCGAAGGAATTGCGTGCGCCACCACCGCCGGCCTGAACATGGCCGATCGCGAACACTCCCGGAACGTTGTTAGAGCCTGGGATCAGCTTTAAAAACGAAGGCAGTGCCTCGACATCTAGAGCCACGGCGTTAAGCGCGAGAAGAACTGCGGCAATCGCTGGGCGAGACATCGTCGTCTGTCGGTCAGTTGAATAATAAGTGGCATGAAGCATGAGTGGTCTTCCATCGGTGGGCACCAAAGTCGCCCATCATGGCGACCTTCCATCGAATTCCGCATAATTCGCATAATCATCAAATCCATTGAAGTCGTTGGTGATCTGTTGTTTCTGATTGGCTGGATCCACGCGCCGAATCTGGTGGTCTAACCACAAGCGTACTTAATTACAAGAAAGTCCCTCGCGAATCTAAACGGAAAAATGTTTTTGTATTGTTTGACAAAACTGTGGAAGAAACGACAGACCCTACAGGAAGAAAGCGATGGTAGCGGCAACAACCGTCGACGCCGCAGCGACCACCTTGGTAGCGCTGCTCTTAGTTGGGGCTGGCGTGGTCGATGGGACAGGCGTCTTCACGGTCGCACTGGCACCGCTGCCCTCCTTGGAGCCATACTCTTCCTTCTCGTCGCCCTTAGAGCCGTACTCTTCCTTCTCATCTTCCTTATCACCCACACTGGTCGAGTTGGAAGCACTGGCACCTGAGCTGGCAGCATCAGCAGCGCCGCCAGCCTTGGCCATGTGCGCCTTGTACTTGGTAACAGGGTCCTGGCCATCTGCACACTTGACGCTGGCCCAGATCTTGGGGTCCTGCTTGCTGGTCTTGTCGCCTGGGGCGGTTGCCGTGTCATACGCAAGCTTCTCGTTCGTGCCCTTGACCCACTCACAGCACGGATCGCCGAGCTCGGCTCCGTTGAACTGCTCGTCGCCATCAGAGTCAAGGTAGCACAGATCAACAGTCCACTTGGTGCCGGCCTTGTAGAAATCAACACCAAACGCGTTACCCTCACCGCCACCGTTCGGGTTGATGTGGCCAATAGCGGCAACACCCTCAACGTTCGAGGCACCTGGCACTCGCTTGACGAATTCGGGCTTTGCGGCGACCTGCGAGGCGCATGCAACAGCAGCGATGGCGGCGGCGATCTTCATCCTCAATGGAGGCGATGGAGAGAGAAATGTAGAGTGGCGTCGAACAAAGGTCGAGGAAGATCAGCTGAGGGAACAAAGGAAACGGAGTACAGTGCAAATAAGCTGAGGAGGAGACGACAGAGCGTGGCCATCAGTTCGATCACGGGGAGTGAGTGCACAGTTCTCAGACGCTCATCACACCGCCTGGACCAACAGAACCTCTTATCCTCGATCAAAAAGTGCAACTCTGACAACCATCCGCCACTTGTAGCCCCCGTATGACCTCTCATACTGAATACTATCGTCCGATCGAACCCTTGATTCTGGCGTCACCTGAGTCGTCGCCAGAAATTGGTTCGTTCTCGCTCAAGCACTGGTGTACATTGCATCTTGGAGAAGCTTCCTCACCTAGACTTACTTACAGACTGCTCGGCTCCAAAATCGAG
>KE464622.1:0-10107 GCA_000387445.2 Pythium aphanidermatum DAOM BR444 | reverse complement strand
CGTGTGAGCGGCTTCTTCGAGTCCCCACCGTCAGCGTTCGAGAGTGTGCTGGAAGAAACCGTCCGCTCGACTGCCATCACTCCATCGCTTGTGTTTGATGTGCTCCTCTCAGACGAGTGCAGTTTCTTCCACGTCGTGCACAAGCAGAGCGGCAACATGGAAGTGGATATCGGAGCATGGCGGTTCGCGCGCCTCCCCATCACTCATGGGGACAGCCAGGATGCGTCGTACTTGCGCAAGCAGCTCTTCAGTATGCCTGTGAGCGGTATCACCGGTGTGGATGTGGCCCGCGTCGAAGACTATCAGTACTATTTGCTGCAGCGTGATCGACTCGAGTTTGGTATGAAGGTTTTCGCCCGCGATTTGCCTGACGGTGACCACTTCTCCATCGAAGTGCTCGTGATTGTCGAAAAGCCGGCGTCCGACGACAAGACCTGTGTGTTCCGCGTCCAATACGCGATCGCCAAGGCCAAGAGCGTTGCGAACGAGCCTCTTGACGCTGTTCTGGTCGATGGCACGGTCGTTGGCGTCAAGGCTGTGTGGAAACGTGTGGCACAAGTGCTTCAAGACTCGGCGCTGTTCATCCAACGCACGATGCCTGTCACCACGCCTGTCAGTGTGCAGACCGAGGAAGTGCGTCAGCGCGTGCAGTTGCGTGGAAAGCTGCCAACGCACGATGAGCTGTCGTCCAAGATCATCGAGTCCATCGCCGCACTGTACTAGACTAGACAGAGCATCGTCCACCGAGAGGTCATGAGAGCGAAGAGAGAACCAGAGAAAGAGAGAGAGAGAGAGAGAGAGATCTTAATCGATCACACTGCGTGTCGTACAGTATAATAGCAGACGAGAAAGAAAACACAAAAACGGAACCCTGCGTCGCATGCCGCGCGCCGCTTCCATGGCCAATGGAACACAAGGCGCATGAGGACTCACAGACGTCAGCGCATCTGCGACAGCAGCGACGGACGAATCATGCACTCACGAGACACCTGCAGGCGTGACCTTTCAAGATCGCATGTAACCGACGTCACAATGGGCGGTTTCCCTCGTTAGAACGACATGAACGGAGGGGAAACCAATCGAGAAAGTACATTTGACCATCATTCTGTGTAGCAACGGCCTTGGAGCTCCTCGACCGCGGAGCTAGCTAGCTGCCAGGCACTCACTCTTTCTTCTCCTGCCGCCAGGACACCCGCCATGAAGACATCGCTGCTGTGGCTTTGTGCTGCACCATGGATGGCGCTGTTCACTCCCCAAGAAGCCGACGGTTGCACTGTGATTGCAGTCGGACGCAATGCCACGACGGACGGCTCGACGCTTATGGCTCACACAGACGACGCTGGCGGTGGCGCTGGTGACGTCCGTCTTGTGCGAGTTCCAGCACAAGACCACGCCGGTGGAGCACTTCGAGCGGTCTACAATTTCAACGGAGGGTATCCTCGGCTAGTGACGATGGAGCGCGGCCGTCATTATCAGCCGCAGACAGCTACCGAAGACATCATGACGCCGATGGGGTATATCCCACAGGCTAAGCACACTTACGCATACTGGGATCAAGACTATGGTATGATGAACGAGGTGCAGCTGAGCATTGGTGAGAGTACGTGTGGAGCAAAGACCGTCGGGTGGCCTCTAGACGCAGGGGCACACGGGAAGAACCTCTTCGGCATCGCTGAGCTGTCCAAGGTGGCTCTAGAACGTTGCGACTCGGCGCGCTGCGCAGTCAAGACAATGGGGGATCTGGCTGTCAAGTACGGCTTCTACAGCGAAGACAGTGGCGACCCGGCCAAACCTGACTACGGTGACTCGGCCGAAGCGCTTGGCATCTCGGACAAGTACGGGGAAGTCTGGATCTTCCATGTCCTGACTGGTAAGCACAACACCAGTGCTGTGTGGGCAGCCCAGCGTGTGCCGGATGACCACGTCACTGCTCTAGCAAACGGCTTTTCGATTCGCCAAATGGATCTCTCGAAGCCCGAGTGGTTTCTCGCGTCCGACAATGTGCATTCGTTTGCAGAGGAGATGGGCTGGTGGACCCCGACTTCTGGAGAGCCGTTCGACTTCACGGCTGCGTACGGCTTTGCAGACAAGGACGCGATCGGTCCACTGTACACGGGCCGTCGTATCTGGAGGATCTTTGATGTGCTCGCTCCGTCGTTGCAGCTTGATGCTCGCCTAGGGAGCTTCTCGCAGTATGAAACGTACCCGTTCTCCGTGAAACCAGACGCTCTCGTCGATTTGAACGCAGTCATGGAGTTATTGAGAGACCACTACGAAGGAACCAAGTACGACATGACCAAGGGCATTGCAGCGGGGCCGTTTGGAGCCCCAGTGCGATGGAGTGGTAACTCGCAGGGCGTCCGAGGCGGTTGGGAACGACCGATCTCGATGCACCGCACGCTCTACAGCTTCGTGCTACAGTCTCGCGGCTTCCTTCCAGATTCGGTTGGATGTGTTGTCTGGTACGGCCAAGATGCTCCACACGGCAGCGTATATGTGCCGTTCTCCTGTCGACAGGAGACGATCCCGAGCTCGTACCTCGTGGGCAAGCAAAGCGAGTTTCATCCACAGTCCGCGTGGTGGGCGTTCAACTTTGTGAACAACTGGAGTCTGCTGCGCTTCAACGCCATTAACCGGGACGTCAGAAGTGCGATTTCCGCACTGCAGACAGAGGCCTTTGCGTTACGACGGTCGAGTGATGAGCACGCATTACAGCTCGAGTCAGTCGACGTGGTTACCTACGTGGAGACCCAGAGCAATGCATTCGCCACCAAAGTCGTCGACCAGTGGTGGCAACTGGCCTGGAAGCTCGTGGCCAAGTACAGCAACGGCTACGTGACGACAGGTGAGGCGCCGGACCAGATGCAATCGCCAGGGTACCCGGCCTGGTGGCTCCAGATGAGCGAGTTCGCGTCCTGGCCTGGTGATTCGTTCACGCCGCGTGACTCGGTCAGTAAGCAGCTCAAGGGCTGGCACTCGCCACTATCAGCAGCTAGTATCCACAGGAAGTCGTCAGGTGCTGGGCGCGTGGCCGTCGTAGGCTGGATCCTTCTCGGATTCGCTATTGGCGCGAGCACTCTGGCGATTGTGCAGCGCCTCCGCCGTCGCGGCTACTCTTCAATGGCCTGATGCCTCGTCTAATGCCGCTAGACTACGTACACAATTAATTGTCAATCGCATCTCGATTACTATGACGTGAGGAATCCAACAGTCTGATCGATGAGCTCGAGCACGAAGACCACTGTTGTCAAAGTGGACAGGCCGAGCGTGGCAGCAGCAGCTTTCGGGGGCACGGACTCACGGATGGAGCACCTGGAGAAGCTCGTGTTGGGGACGCTCTCCCATGGCGCCTTGATACACGGAGGCTGCGTGAGCGAGCCATTCGATGCCGCTTCTTCTTCTTCACTCACACACGGCACGTTGCCGCATACGTTTTTCAAGTAGTCGCGGTAGAAATGCGAGTACACGCACTTGTCGGCGACTTCGACACACAGCGATCGACACGGTGGGAGAGGCTTCTCGCCAGCCACGGCCGCATTAGTGCACGACACGGAGACGCCGTTCACAACTCGCTTGAACGTGTTCGCGACCCACGAGAGACAATGATAGTTCCACACAAGTTGGCGGCATCGCGCTGTGTCCTTGAACTGGAACGTGTCGCCGAACCGGCTGAGCTGCAGCGTCTTCACATCGAGATCCTCACATACGCCCTGCTTCTGCAGCTGCGCCGTCTTCTCACGCGTGTACCCGACCACTGGGTCGAACAGCAGCTTGCCGTTCATTGCCGTACAGTACTGGAGCCCCTGACAGAGCGCGCAGTTGGCGAGATCCACGTCGCCCATACTCGCACCCGACGCATCGCCCAGCAGCAGAAGCAGCACAGCGACAAGCGCTGCGATAGAAGATCGTGGCGATCGCAGCAGCAGCGTCGCGATGCGCATGCGTCACGCGGTAGAGAGCAAGCAGCGGGCCAGGCGTCGGCAGGCTCATCCCAACGGTCATGCCCGCGTGACTCGTCGTGGCCAATGCGACGCTTCAGCCGGGCTCGATCTTCTTTCGAAATCGAATATAAAATATCGAAGCTTATTCGAGATTACAGTCTCTGCATGATGATTGGCTGCAGGCGGTCCGCTCCAGCCAACCATTTGCGTCGGTCACCCTTGGGACCATCACTCTTCCCTGACTTGGCTACAGCGTACCGTAGCTCCTCACCATACACCGCGCGCTTCCGCATCTTCTTCCCCACGCCACCACACTCCTCCTCCTCCTCCTCAGCCTCCGCCTCCTCTTCCTCCTCCGCCTTGGGCCATCCGTCTGCCCGCAGTCACTTCACTTCGCGGCGTCCGAGAAGCGAGCAAGCGATCCACGCGCGTTCGTCCTGGCCACGTACTACCTGACGTCGGTCCACCCAGTCTCCTCCCTCCGCCGCTGCTTTCACGCGGTTTAACTCCTCCTCCTCCTCCTCCTCCTCCTCCTCCTCCTCCTCACCATGCCACAGCCCAACGCCCCCGAGGTGCAGCAGTACTTTGATGAGCTCATCCAGGAGCTCAAGGCGCCTGTCGTGTGTGGCTATGCGGGCGAGAACAAGGGCAAGGCCATCTACTCAGCGCAGGAGATCGCCGGCGGCTCCATGATCTTCACGGAGCGTCCGTACGTGGCGATGCAGCACGAGGACAACAAGGACCTCGCCGACTGTTGCGAGCACTGCTTCGTGTCGCTGATCAACAGCAGGGACTGTTGGGAGCGTGTCGAGGCCGTGAACGAAGGCGAGAAGGACCTCGCAACGTTCGATGAGTTCATGGCCACGGTCGACTTGCTGCAGCAGCAGGGCGGCGCTGCGCCGGAAGAGAGCTACTTCTATGTCTACCGCCTGGCCAAGAACAAGGTGCAGTGCGAATGCGGTCTGCTCTATTGCTCGGACAAGTGCAAGAAGCAGGCGTACGTGGAGCAGCACGCGCTGCTATGCTCACACGCGGACGACAACCACTCGACGCCCATGGGCGCGTTCATTAACCACTCGACGGCGACCAACGAGATCTTCCAGCTCGCCGCCAAGGTCATCGCTCGTGTTCTCATGCGTTTCATGCAGACCCACGATCTCGGCCTCGCTCGTAAGCCTGTGGACATGTTCTGCAAGCTCCCGTGGTGGGATGTTGTGGTGTCGGAGGCCGACTTGGACCCTGGTCAGACGCTGGAAGAAGAGCGCATGGTGTTCAAGTCTCTGGTCGGCCAGACCCACCAGTACTTCCTCGCTGGTCTTCGCGATAACCTTGAGCGCCTGGAGAAGCTTGGCGAGCTCAATGGCCTCACGACCGACGCTGTGATGGGCACGTGTACCGACGTCCTGACTGTCGACTTCTTCGGCAGCGTTGTTGGCATGTTTGAAATGAACAACATTAGCATGGAGATCGACCACCCATTCAAGACGATCGGAGAAGCGCTGGCCGAGAACGTGATGGACGAGAAGAAGGAAATCCCAGCTATGATCACGAAGGTGAACCACGCTCTGGACGTGTACGCCAAGAAGTACGACGTGTGCGGTTGCGATGACCATGAAGACGCCGAGTGTGGCCACGATCACGACCACGACCATGATCATGACCACCACCACCATGACCATGAAGACGGAGAAGTCATCAACGACTGCTGTGGTCGATCCGAGGACGCCTTCGTGGGAGTGGAAGGCACAGCGCTGTTCTCGGTGATTTGCACCATGAACCACAGTTGCGACCCCAACTGCATAGTCGTGTACATGCGCGATGGCACCGCTCAGGTCTACGCCGTGAAGGACATCAAGGTATGTGACGGGGTGCTTCCTCGTGTGTTTGGAGTGTGCTGCTGAATTTAGTGTGTGGGTGGTTTGAACAGCCTGGTGACGAGCTCTGTATCGCGTACATCGACATTGATCAGGACGTGCACGACCGCAACGCGTGTCTGCGCGAGTACCAGTTTGAGTGCCATTGTGCGACGTGTGAGGAAGAGCGCAAGGCGTAAGCTCCACGCTCAAATGCATGCAGACCACGTGGGTGCGTCGAGGCGGAAGAAGGACGCGAACTAAGTGTAAAATGGGTAAATCAGTCGACTTCGGAATTGCGTAACTACAGGACAAATCTACCGGTATTTCTCACTCACGCGCTTCTAGTGGACACCGATGCAGGCTGTCGGCTCACTCATCTGAGGGTTATCGTTTCCTCGTATCCTTGGTCCATCTGCTCTTGTCTTCGAAGCGTTTACGATGGCTCACACCCGACAGACTTGAGCTATTGCTTCTGACAGCAGGTGCTACCGTTAATTAATATTGAGAGCATCCTCGCGGACCCAAGGTAAGACGGTGAAATGCGATCGATCTCCGTTACACGAGCAACACGCCTCGCTGTCCTACTGGCTTGTGACGATCTTCTTCTTCCACTAGTTCCTCATCAGAGTCTGCGTCATCCTCGTCGAAAGACTCGTTTCCAGCAGCACCAAGGTGAGCATACTGGGCCTTTCCACCAGTGACTGTCTCCAGCATTTGCCACTCGTTCCGGGCCACTTTGTACGCCACAACCAGCACGCCAAGACACAACAGCGCCGGCAGAGCGAAGGCGACCACGAACGGATGACGCTCCGCCATATCGTCCGATATGAACGACGCCGCGACGAAGATCTGGAAGTCAAAAGTACCGTGCAGCACCACCGAGGGTCCCAAAACCCACGCCTTTTGTCTCCATCGACTGCATCGACTGCTTTCGGTAGGCACTACAAGCAGTGCGCGTGCCAGTCGCATACCTGAGATCGCACCGCAGACGCCATGGAAAGGGAGACTGACGAGTGAGCGCAAGAGCGCGGACTGTACCATGTCTGAGTACGTGGGGACGGCGAAGGTGAACCCGATGTTCTCGATGACCGAGAAACCGAGAGCGGCCGCGATGACCGCTAGGACGATCACGACATGATGTTGAGGTGCGTGAACACGCTTGTACAGTAAGCGACTTGGATCGCAGAGCCAACGGCGTGTGTTCGAGCAGTTCAGTAGGCACCGCGACTGCACGACCCAGACTTTGGTCTGCTCTTCAACGAGTCCTGCGACGACGTAGGCGAGCAACAGGAGAAACGCATAGTAGCCGAACGTCATGTGGATGTCCAGCGATGCAATAACACTGGCAATGCGGCCAGAGTGTGGCATTTTCGTTGACGAAGCAGACGGAGATGGAGTCGTGGTCGAGGTATCATTGAGGAATTCGCGGAGCTGCGGTAGTAGCGTGTCGCTCTGGTCGTAGAAGCAAAGTATCGCGAAAAACGGTGCGAGGATTGACTCGATTGTCATAGCCAGCACAGCACCCGGGAAGATACCACCAAGGAACGTGATGACAAGCTGCGCGACTTCACGATCGCTAACGGATGGAGAGCATCATGAGGGACGAAGCACGACTGCACGACAAAAAGAAGAACAACGCACGTGATATCGTACTGCATCTGTATGCGCATGACACGCCCAAAGAACACCACGACGGGCAGAAGTAGCAGTAGCAGCACGAAGAAAGCGCCTCCATAGCCGACAACCTGCCCACAACAAAGTGAGATAACGCGCGCCAACTCGATCTACAGACGTCCACGCGAGACGCACGCTGGTCAGCAAGAGGCCAAGAAACACACCAACAGCGAGCTCTCGGCCCGAGACAGCGCGCATGCGCCGTGTAAGCGCAAGGAGCGACCACGAGGAGCGCATGAAAGGGCTCAGAAGCGGACTGCCATGCATGCGACATGGGTGTTTCCATCGACTCAGACTCAGTCTGTCTCAGATACACTCAGATGTAATCTTCTCGGTAATAAATCCCCGCACGAGAAGCGTAGCCATGTTCGTTCCCCAGAGATGGCTACACTTGGATACGATTGGTAGATAATCGACAACGGGCATTCTTAGCTGAGCCTCCTGAGAATAGCTTCCTCATCTTCCTCGTTTCGTTCTTGAGGCATCTTCACGCGCGTCAGTGCCTCCATTGAGCCTCTCTGGTGCTTCCGTCTCGGCCTCGTTGTGACGTGGTTCGATGGAGCCGAGTCAGGGCTCCGTGCGGAAAAGCATCCTCAAGAAGGAGTCGTTCATTGATGTCCGCGACGACATTGCCCAGGCCGTGAGCGCGTTCACGAATGAGTCGCCGGAGCAGTGGTTCCAACGCATCATGCGCGACCAGCAGCTCTCGCCCCTTGATCTCTGTGATCGGCTCTGCTACGGCGACGCCCGGAAGCATCGTCATGTGCCACTCAAGTTTGTTTGCGAGTCGCTCTTCGAATTGGACGCTGGGAACGATCCAGTGACTGAGGAGATGGAGGAGTTTCTCTATCGATTCTCCTTTGATCCAGGAGACGGAGAGATTCTGATTGATATCAAAGAAGCACTGCGAACACTTGATATCTGGAAGACCACGGCGCCATCACCAACCAAGTACGGGAGTGTATCCCCTCCTGCTGCCTCCGTGTCGCCCGTCAAGGCTGCTGTATGGCAAGTCAAGGCAGAGAAGCTCAAGTCCGTCATCTCGAGTCTTCAAGAAGAAAATCTAAGGCTCAGTCGCGCGCTCTCGGAGACAGCACACAGCAAATCGGAAGACGAGAGACCCCCGTCCCCTCTCAAGATCGCAATCAAAACTACCATCAACACAAATGGAACAACGCAAACAACCGCCAAAGAAGGAAAATCTAAAGCACCAAAACGAGTCAGTGGTCGTGAATGCACACGAGGAAGCACTGGTGACGCTTGCGAACCGCCTCGAGTACGGTGGTGTCAAGCGTCTGGAAGAGCTTATTCAGAAGAGCGACTCAGCAGCTACGGGGTTCCTGAGTCTGAAGCAGCTACGATGGCTGTTGGTCAACGAATGCGGCGTCGAAGGCGTTTCTGAGACGCAGTTGATGGAGCTGTGTCTTGGGATGAACTTTAACGCCCAGGGCCAGCTCGACCACAAAGAGTTTGTTCGTGTCTTGCTCGACATTCTGTTGTACGAGACCCGTCCACTGTCGCCATCGACGAAGTCGAAGTCGCCTCAGAAGGCGGACAACGAACGGCGCGATGATAGCAACGACCCTCTGCTTATGAAGGCTCACGATTATCTGAGTGGCTTTCACGGCAGCCACGAGAAGACTCGTGAGCTACTAGAGGCATTGTGCGATAAGTACGATCTAGAGGGAAACCGATGCATCTCACACGCTGAAATGGCGCGCGTTCTGATGACTGATCTGCCTCAGCAGCATCCGTACAAACTCAAGTTCCCTCTCACCCATAGTGAGATCAAAACCCTTCTCACTCGCCTCAATCCGTCTCCGCAAGACCAGTCACCACCTCGAAGCCATGTCGGTGCGTCCGATTTTGTTTTCTATCCATCAGTTATCGAAATGCTCTACGCTCATGGCCCTTCTCGACTCACCACAAACCGCGAAGTACTGCTGTCGAGAGTACTGCGCCCCGACTTCTGGCAGGCGCTTCACCCCGCGTTGTGTCCACGTGAAGATGCCAACATCGAACGCAAAATCCACTCGCAACTGTGCAAGATCCTCATGAAACTGGACCCAAAGCAGCACTTTGTGGTCGCTACAAGGCACTTTGGGCGGGTCTTTGACCAGCATTGGAGCGCATCGGACCTCGACGTCTTGACGAATGCCCTTGCAAATCCGTCTCGCGGACGCCATGGCACCAGTGACAACTACGTGCGGTATGATGTGCTGATGAAGCTCCTCTTCGGTGCACCTGAGCTACGCGACTCTCAGTTCCTTGCTGCTATCATCACGAAACTACAATGTACAAGTCGACATTGGCGGGACGAGCTGATGGGGATCACATACGCTAGCCAGACGCATCGCAAAGCACCGGGTGCTTGCTTGTCTTACAAGCAAACCTATGAGCTTCTGTGTCAGCCACAAGCTTCGCTCAGCATCGTGGAGATATTGTACCTGATCGGGCACTGCAAGAGCGACCGAGACCACCGCACGGACGCGATGAAACTGTGGACGACCCTCACGGCAGAGGCAACGACACGTTCGAGCAGTTCGACAACAATGGCGTCGGTCTTTTCGACTCGTTTCACGTTCCTCCGTCGCTGCCTGCGTCTCCTGTGTGACGATCATGACCTTGAATGCACT
>KE464621.1:0-14519 GCA_000387445.2 Pythium aphanidermatum DAOM BR444 | reverse complement strand
AATTTTTCTTGATTATTGCTATTGTCACACTTATTAATTGTTTTTCGATGTCGCTGACAATCCCTAATCAATAAATATTTTCCGAGGCCTGCATTTACATTGCATGATGCTCCAAACCCAGAGGAATCTCTGACGATGGTGGTTAGTTATCACTTCGTATCAGCGCTCAATTTAGCTACAATCCTGAATCTAAGGACGCTCAGCGTGTGCAGTGCTTATCTTTTGCGATGAAAGACGATACCGCAGGCGAAGGGACAGGGAAGGCCGATGGACCACGCACACAGGCGCTCACGAGACGAGCGACGCAGCGCGACTTCCCGTGGCTGGTTTACGTCATGGCAGCAGTGCTGCTGCTCGCTGCGAGTGCGTGGTCAGCTTTCCTCGCACTTTTGAATGCAGAGCCAAACGAGATGGCAAATAGACTAATGAATACGACAGCATTCGATGGGGGTGAGTTCTGGCAACTCGGTGACACCCCGCGTGGTGTCCGGATCGCTGCTGTGGTCGGACTCGGAATCGTCACGGCCTTGTATGCGCTTGTTGGGCTGTCGACACTCATGAAAGCAGCACAGCTTGTCGTCATGCGCCAGTTGGACCTACGAAAAGTGCATATGGAGCCTGTTGCAGCCAATGTGAAGGTGCCTTCGCAGTGGTTGACACGCAATCCGAGCCGACAAATATTGACGAAGCCTCGAGATACTCTCTTGTGGATGGATTTCTTCTATCCTTTATCTGTCACTCGCAAGTACGTGGTACGTGTCGCTATCCCTGTCAACCAAAGTCAAATTCGTGTTAATTGCGTTCGTGCGAGGTAGAATCTCGCGCTCGAGATCGTCGAAATAATTCTTCAGCTCGCGACTCTGAGCGAGTTGCTCGAAGGAGGCCAACGTGTGGTTCTAGTGTATCTCTACTTGGGTTTGATGATAGCAAACTGTATCACCTGCTGCTACTTCATTTTCTTTGCGTGGAATGAAGAGTATGCGTTGCAAGAAGTCTTCATCGATGCAGTGTACGAACGCATATTATTTTATTGTATCCTCAACTCGACCCAGCTAACTAAAGTCTGCACTATAGACTAGATCTTTGCTTCGCGGTGGGCTTCCCGTGCATTCAGTTGTACTATGCCATTCACTCATTTCGAGGAGATCTTCAAATGATGTGGATTCGATTTCGCTTCTTTCCGCCTAAGCCCCATGAACGAAAAGCGAGGGTCTTCGGAAACTTCGCGGAAATCTCCACCTTCTCTGCAACGTTCGCATCTTTGCGAATGACCTCAGTCCGTGATTTGCTTGTTCGACTGGCGTTCAATTTTCTTGCTTGTTTGCGGTGGTTGCGAATCATGAACCGCTGGATATCGAGGCAACGACTTGTTCAACGGACCGCCAAGCGTCGCATAGACGAGAATGCGGGATCAACTCGCGCCATTCCACCATTTGTTGGGCTTATTATTTTGCTTTTTGGTGCTTCTGTTGCCCTCTATGGCAACGAGGCTGTAAGATCCTCCCACGCTTCCTGTGCTCCATTCGAAACAGAGTGTGTGCTTTACGCACATCGTTGGCTTCCAGGTGCAGCAGACTCGGCGTGCCCATGCCTTGTGTTCATTAGCCAGAAATTGAATCCATCTACCCGCGAGTGGCAAAACTTACCTGATGTGACCAAGAACCTTTCGATTTTAGCGGAAGCTGGTACATTAATAACTATCCAAATTGTGAACCGATTGGTAACACCAACGCTTCCAAACAACATCGCCGGGTGCAACAGTCTTCGGCAATTGTAAGTACCCGATGGCTACACTTTCAGAACGGTTTACACTAATAGCTGGAACAGGACACTGATCAACACACTGACTGAGTCGCTTCCTGAGTGGTCAGTGTCATCATTTCGCGGCCTCGAGCTATTGTACGTCAGCTGTTGATTTCCGAAGTGGCTATGGTCTCACATTAGAATCTGAGCGCAGACATGTCGAAGGAATGGCGATGCGTGGTTCGTGGATCAGGCTTCCTCCAACCCTCTTTGACGGCATGACGTCGCTTCATACACTCGTTCTGACCAACCAGAAGAATGCTCCATTCGTTCCGCCTTTCACGTCCCTAGTCCACTTAAGGACTCTCTACTTGGAGTATTGGCAGGCAATCACCGAGCTTCCGAGCATGGACACACTGACATCTTTGCGTAACTTGGCACTTGTGAGGATTCCGCGACTTTCCCGGCTTCCTCCGTTTCCGTCTCTTGCGTCGTTAGAATCCGTCTACATCCAAGGCTCTGCACTCTGCTGCAATGGCTTCTTCTCCGATGGCACACCCAACGCAACAGTCATCCCCTGCTTATACTTGTGCCCAGAGTTTTGCTATGGGGCGAACGACACTGAGCATTGGGAGCTTCCAACAGGAGCGACGCTGATCAAACTCACGCCGTTTCTCGAGGAACAGCTCATTTGCGACCCAGATTTCCGCTTGAACGCAGCCTTAAAACGTAACTCCGACGAATGCGAAGGTGTCATGTACAAGGCCTGCGGCTCTTCCGGCATCTGCTACAGCACGGGGTGTGAGCCTGCGACGTGTGTGAGAGACGAAGCCGTCATAGCGATGCGCCGCGCGATGATTCAAGCAGGCGACTTGTGTGATCCGGCTGTCGAAGGGTGGCTGGGCTGTTCAAGCTGAGACAAGGACCAGAGATCAACGCGCGTGTACCAGAGTATCACCTTGCCTCTCATCAGAGCCCGCCTTCCCATGGAATCCTCCCTCTCGAAGGTTGAAGTGACCATCACTCAGAAGTGGCCAAGTTCTGTTAAGTTCGCGTTAAGTTCGCTGGGAGGGATTCGCATTGATGGCATTCGACAATCTGCTAGAGATCAAGATGCTCGGGGGTCAATGGGCAGCTTCTGTGCACCCATCACTGCCAAATGGCTGTCGCATGCGGGTTGTGCTCCCGTCCACGCGCGACATAGAGCGTTGAGCGAGTGCACAAGGCCTCGAGATGGTCCCGACTGGCCTTCGGAGAACAACAGTCCAGTGCAGTGTAGTCACCCCCATCAAAGCGTGTGGCGTGCAGTGAATCGAAGCGATACTGGCCCATCAAGAGGCCTCTTGCAGCGTATGACTCCCTTCGGGGTGGGCTGTCCGGCGGTGAATTGATGGGGCTGATCGCATCCAGATGAACTGTGGCCGGTCGACGGAACCAAGGCTCATTCCACAACTCTCGACAAACCCCACAAGATGTTCCTCCAACAGAACAACCACGACCGCATGCACTGGCCGCGTGAAGAACACGTTGCCATTAAGGAGCGCCCCGTGCGTTGGTCAGCCGACGGCCAGTACATGCCGTTCGTCGATCTCCGTGACGACGTCAGTGCGTTCCCACTGATTCCGCATCGTCCCAGCATCAACCACTCGACGAGCATGGAAGCGCATGCGGAAACGCTAGACGACGCGTTCTTGTTGCAGTCTTTCTTGACGCACGAGGAGCAGCGGACCAGCGACGCTGTCGGAATGGAGAGCCCAATGGCCACAAGTGATCTCCAGAGCAACTTCCTCGAGTTCATGATGGCACCACCGCCTCCATCACCACAACCACTTGTGGCAGCACCTCGCGAGATCCCAGCGCCGATCCAGCTCGCCCCGGAGCCACGTCAGTTCCTCTCGGATATCCCAACTCCCCGCCCAAAGGCGTCCCAGTTCACGACGTGCTTCAAAGTTAGCACAAATGTGGACACTGCGACTCAGGCTAGCGGATATCGCGGGAAAAAGGGCCCGCGCAAATGCGAAGTTGAGGGTTGTGACCGAAACTCTCAGAGCTCTAATCGCTGCATTCGCCACGGTGGTGGTCGTCGCTGCGAGGTCGAAGGCTGCACCCGAGGAGCTCAAGCGCGTGGCAAGTGCAAAGGTCATGGTGGAGGCGTGCGATGCAAGATCCCTGGTTGTACTCGCAGCTCGCAAGGCGCTGGTCTGTGCCGCACTCATGGAGGTGGAAAACTGTGTGATTTCCCTGGATGCAAGAAAGGCACACAACGCCACGGCAAGTGTTCGACCCACGGCGGAGCGCGTCGTTGCAAAGTGGACGGCTGCGAGAAGGTCGATCGTGGTGGAGGTCTGTGCGGTCGTCACCGCAGAGAATACGAAACGGAGAGCCTCTAGAAGTCGACGCCTCCGTGAGTGAGTCTATGTATCACGTCGTGATCTGTCTAGCCATCTCCATGTCATGGCTCCTGTCGTACAACAAGTATCTGTAGCAGTTATTCCACTTCAGAATCCCACAAATTTAAACTCACATACTCGGTATTTACCATGTTCATCTGACAGGTCTGTCTGTACTGGCCGTACTTTATTGGGTTCCCTCCGAGTATCTTGAAGCGTCGCGACACTTGGCCATGGAGCGTGGTCTTGATCTCTCTCGTCAGGGCCTTACGGCCATCGCCCAGATCCCACGCGATGTGGCGCGCCAAGTCGAGCGTGATGGCGAGCCATACACCCTGAGTATCGCCCAGAATCGCTTGACGCAAGTGCACGACATCCACGTTTTTAAGCACGTCGTCCAGCTCGATCTCTCAGGGAATCAGCTCCACACACTCGACGGTATTGGCGCCTTGCGATTTGTTGAGAGTCTCAACGTGGCCCGCAATGGGCTTGTATCCATCGACGTACTAGTCGAGTTACCACGGCTTCGAGTATTGAATGCGGCCGAGAATCGGTTGGAAACTATTGGCGCCGTCAGCGAGTGGAAGGCCATCGTGGCGCTCGACGTATCGTTCAATAACATCGCCAAATGGCCACAGCTAGTGCATGCCACAACACTTGAGGTATGCGTTTGGTCTGTGGGGATGATCAGCTGGGCTCACAGTGCTGGAACTCGTTTCAGACAATCGATCTATCCAGCAATGCGCTAGAAGGGCTACCCGTGGCATCCGCAGGCCGCGTCTTCCCTTCAGGACTCCGCCGTCTCTCGCTCGCAAAGAATCGGATCAGTAGTCTCTGTGGTGTTGCGTCACTCGGTTTGTACCTCGAGCAGCTTCAGATCATCAAGTTGGACGGCAATCCGGCATATCAAAACGTTCTTCGGGAGGGAGGCTCCCTCGACTTCATGTGGGTGAATCTATTTGCCAGCATTGTGTTCCCCAAGGACGTAGCTGGTGCCTGTCGAGATGATTTTGTTGTGGCTCCAGACGTAGTCGGGATTGTGGAGGATGCTGTGCAACGTGGAGATGAGAACGTGCTTCTTGAGTTCCTTCTGACTGGAGCTGTATCGACGCAACGCCGATGGCCTCAAGCTAGCCACAATGCGCTGCCACCAGACACGAGAAGCGCCCTTGATCATACAAAGTACCATGAAGTTTCGGCTCCTTCTCGATTGCACACTCCCCCTGTATCTGATCCACCAAAATTCACAGACGTCCAGTCAACTCTGTCGAAGGAGAGCAAAATGGAGTTGTGGAAGCGGATGATGGACGAACGCAAGGCTCAGGATCGAAGAGACAAGGATAAATTGCCCCCTCCTGTTCATTCTGTCACAATGGCACCGCCGCCGGTCCCAGTGATTGACATCAAAACTTCTGCGAACGATACAACACCGCGATCAATACTGAAGGCTGCTTCAAGTAATCCAAAGGACGGAAGTGTAAATGCGTCATCTACTGATACTTTGGTCTCTCAAATGAAGGTTTTGCACGAGCACGTCGCTGGCATGCGGAAATACGTCAAAGTGTGGGTCAAAAGAGAGCAAATGACGCGTGAGGCAGCCGCAAAGCGGATCCAACGCTTTTTCCGAAGGCTCCAGGGGCGGCTTTGGCTCAGTATGGCCATGCAACGCAGTAGGATCCGACGACAGTGTGAGTACAGCATAGAGCCGTGTTCGTCGTTCCGTCTCATGAGCAACAACATTCCCTCGGGTCAACTCCATCTTCACCTTTATGCAGTGACGATTCAACGACATGTTCGAGGCTGGTTGGCTCGTGAGAGAGTGAGTCGATGGATGTACTACACACAAGCGGCCGAGAGGATTCAGTACACGTGGAGAAGGCGATATGGCTATCGTATGCAAATCAAGCAGGCTCTAAACCTGAAGGAAAGTCACAGATCGATATCGAATGCGGTGGTATCACTAGCAGCAGATGTGCGACAGCTTCAACGAGTGTTCGTGATCCAAGAGCAAGCCATTGCATCGCAGTGGGAGGAGATTCGTCGCTACAAGCGCCTTGTTCGAGTTGCCCTCGAGCCTCAAGTCATTCAAGTCCAGGTATGTGAAGCACGAAGGCATCGAGAGTTGTTATCTAACAGTATCTTGTTGTAGAGTTTATGGCGGGGATACATCACTCGAAAGCGGCTGAACTGTACCAAGTTTGTCATGCCTGGAAGACTTCATCCATTTCATAATACCTCAGAAGTCCAAAAGCTGCGATTAGAATTAGAGGCACTGAAAACACAGGTTCAAGAGCTTTTAGCTTGCGAGAAAAATCCCTAATAATCTCACTCGCCCTCCCCGTTAAGCGCGTCTTTTACAGCATCCTTCAGATCTTCCTCGGTCTTCGTTTGAGGGTTACAAGCATCGCCAGCTGATGGCAGCACAAGGGGAGCGACTTCTAATACTCCTTTCTCAAGCGGTTTGTTCTTGACGATGACGTTGGGGCCGTAGATACCCTTGCGTAGTCTCGTGAGAGCGTAGACAATCGTGTTTGGTCCCAATAATGTGCACGGGTCGGTCACTGTAGAGCAGCCCAGCTGACTGTAATCCCCCAGTACGACGCCAATCTTCTTCCTACCAGTGTTGTATCGTCCACTGGCTATATCGACTACGATCTCATTGAAGGCTGTGTTGTAGAACAAATTCAGGTTTGCGGTCGTCACTTGGTTGCCGAAATGGCTCTTAAACCCGCAGATGGAATCTCCACAGTAGCCTGGATGACACAGCTCTGCGTTGTCCATGACAAGAGCGTTCTTGAGCTCTCCACGCAGCACTACACGCTTTCCAATGATCAAATCTCCTCTCAAGTACGCTCCACTTCGAATCGTCGAGTTGTCTCCGATAATACATGGTCCTTTGATGTATGTATTCGGCTCAATGCGCACATTCTTGCCAATGTGAATGGATCCGTCCGACACATCGAACACTCCACCAAGAACCACAGCACCGGGTAAGATTACGACGTGTTTTTTCGTCGGCTGAGGATGGTCGGATTCGTCTTCGAAAGTCGAACTACGACCGTACGAATAGCGTCGTGTCCCTTTCGGAGACAACGGTCGAGAAAAGCTCGAGCTTCGAGTTGAGGACGGCAATGCCGGTGCGTGAGGATCCAGATTAATGAGCTTTTCGGGCGAAAACGTCCGAGAATCAACACCAGGGTACAAGACGATCTCCGTGGCTTCAAAAGGGTCAATACACTCTGGCATACGCCACTGCCGCGACTTGGCCAAGTTGGACGCACGATCATCGTCATCATCATCGTCATCCTCGTCGGAGTCACCACCATAGCGGCCATCGCGTCCACGTTTGGCGCTGCTCTTGAGAATCGTTACGTTTTTACTTTGTGAGCTGGAGCCGACCCATGAACTGTCGCTGAAGAACCTCTCCAGGTAAGGATGGATCGCATCGATCACGGCGAACACGTTGGTGCAGCCGTGGAACACGCCGCTGTGATCAAACGCGCGGATATGGTCATGAGCGAAATAGGCTTCGACACGCAGCTCGGGTGGTACATCTTCAGCTGCAAGCGAGCGTAAGTCGACGACGGGTTGAGCAACAGTCTGCTCCTGCTTGATCTCCTCCGGCTCCTCTGCATCTTCTGGCCCAGGTGCACTAGGATAAGCTCCTTCCGGCCCTGTTGTCCCGAGTGTATCTGCACATGGCGCCTCTTCACATGCGCTTTGATCACGCACCGTGTCAAGTGTACCAGCCGTTTCGACTGGAGGATGCCCCGTCATCTTCTCGCTCTCCTGTGTGCTGCACGCAGCCTCTGGAGCCCGCGATTGCGCCTGCACGTACTGCAAAGCCAGCGCTACGAGCACGGTCGTAGTAGCGGACGCTGCAGAGCAGCAAAGCAGCAGCGCCGCCCATGAGAGTTCGGCTGGCGTGCGCATGGAGGCGTCTTCGTCCCTTCGGACACTACGTAGCTCTTCGTGATGGTCGTTGTGTTACTGTATCAAATAATATATCGAAATAGAAAGCAATTTGATTGCTTCAACGAAACTCAATTCATTTCGTTGTAGGGCAATTCAAATTTGAATTGTGGTCGCCACGGATCTGTCCTCGTATTTTTACAAAACACGGTGGAAAGCAAGTCAGTCCGCAGGGGGAAGTTGGGGAGGAGACGGACGAGCGCCACATCAGACCATGGAGGAGCGACGCGAATCCGTGCGTGCGCGGCACGCAGCCGAGCTCGAGGCGAAGCGTAAGAAGCTCGAGGAGATCCGCAGGCGAAAGGCCAACATCCGGTGCGTCGTTGCATGTCGTTCCCGTCGTCAGGGCCGTCGTACAAGCCCTTCAAGTGGATGATCACTCATGCGTCATCCATTGCCATTAACAGTGATGGTGACGCCGTTGCAGCGGCTCCAGAGAGCGTCACGCGCGCAATCGATGAGCAAGAGAACAAGTTCGATGACTTCATTCAGAACATCCTCAAAACCACGGCGACGGCTGAGGCGGAGAGCCGCGCGGAGGCCGAAAAGGCCGCCGCAGCACAGAGCACTGCGAACGCCACACTGTCGCTGGCAGAGAAGCTAGCGGCACTGTCAACGGTACGGTGGTGTGCAGCGAAGCAGCGCTATGCGAGTGGCTAATGGTGGGAATGCATCAGGTGTCGAGTGTGGCCGAGGTGCATATCCAACCGACGCTAGTGGAGACGTACACCAAGTACACGGAGACCGACATCACGCTGGAGCACGAGATTATTGTGCGAGAGGTTCGTGTAGGTGTGCCCAAGGCCAAAACGACGGAGTTGGAGAGACTGATATGCTGTACGCATGCCTGCTACAACAGTATGAAGCTGTGGCGGATGGAGATGGTGCAGTACGATCGCCACAGAAGCAGCGACGGGATGGGGCCGAGACGGCGCCCTCGACGTCTCCAAGTGAAAAGATCCGATCGCTGACCCTCGAGTCTGAGGCAGGGGATGTCGCGATGGAACTGTCAGAGGAAGAGAGGAAGAAGATCATGCAGTCGGACGCGATGGAGGCGTTCTTACAAAAGGCGTCGCGCGTGATCGAGCGGGCACTCACGAGCTCGACCAAATATGACATCATGATCGACTATGGCGCGACGATTGAAGAAGATAACGTGCCTGAAGAAGCGACTGAGTCAATCAAGCAGCTCTTCAGCTTCAAGGACGACCAGTGGACCAAGTACCGTGCCGTCACGGACGTGGACATCTCTCCGTTCTATCCTGAACTCATGCTGGTGTCGTATACAGCCCGTGATTTCTTGGAAGAAGAGGAGAGAGAGCTGTTGTCGGGCTCGAAGCAGTGGGATACGCTCGGTCCATCCGCCTTGGCTGACCCCTCCCGCACCACCGAGGGCGTTGTCATGCTCTGGTCCACAGCATTGCCTACGCGTCCAGAGTACCGCTTCACGTGCCACTCACAAGTCACGAGCGCGTGTTTCAACCCTTTCGACCGAAACATCATCTTCGGCGGCACATACTCGGGACAGATCGTCGTGTGGGATACACGAGCAAAGAGTGCTCCCGTTCAGAAAACGTCACTATCGTCTGGAAGCCACACTCATCCCATCTACTCGATGGCTGTCGTGGGTACTAAGAGCGCATATCAGTACGTGCCAGATCGAACGGTCGACTTGGTCGTGTCATTTTCCTAACGCTCGTGTACTGTAGCCTTGTATCAGCAAGCACGGATGGCCGAGTGTGTATCTGGGATACAGATCAGCTGCAGCAACCGCTCGAAATGCTCGATCTCCGTATTGCCATGTCGATTGTTTCCAACTACACGACAGTGAATATTGCGGCAGACAAGAAGATGGAGGCATCGGTAACGACTTTTGCTATCCACCGGAAGGAGAACAAGCAGCTGTACATTGGTACAGAGGCAGGAAAGCTGTACACCACTCCGCTCGACGCGCAGAAGACAAAGAGTGGTGCCGTCGCATCTGCCGGTGATGTCGGTGGGCTCTCTGTGGACATCGTGTCGGGGGACAAGGGCCTCATTCCTCGCAGTGGTGGGCTGGGTGCGAACATTGCAGCCCGTGAAGTTGTCGTGAACAATTTCTCGAAGGATAACACGCACTTTGGCCCAGTGACTTCCATGCACTTGAACCCGACCCTGCCAGTGCACCGTGATGGCCTCCTCCTCACAGCCTCGCTAGACTCGACTGTCAAGCTGTGGAGCACCGAGCACCCGGATGACCCCGTTTTCTCGTCTGAGCCGTCGAATGAGTATATTTGTGATGTCCGATGGTCTCCTGTGCATCCTGCATTGTTCGCTGTGGTCGACGGTGCTGGTGTTATCTCGTTCTGGAATGTGATTAAGGACGTTGAGATTCCAGCACTGGAAGCCAAGGTCAGTGAGAAGGCACTGAACAAGGTTAGATGGACAGCAGACGGCAAGAACGTCATTTTGGGTGATGCTAGCGGCAACACGGTCGTGTATGAGGTCCCAGCGGAGGTGAGTCCACTCAACACGTGAGAGCTTTTATTTACATTCTGATGGTTGCTCTGTCGAATAGATTGCACTGCCACAAGCGGATGACCAATCATTACTCGAGAGTAAAATCGCATCGGCAATCGTTGCGACCGGCTTAAGTAAGCCGTAGGGAGCCAAAATGGTAGAGTTGCGTTGCCACGAGATCGTGATCGACGTTGATGTTCCATGTATTCAAGAATAAAGCGTGTACGAGCTTCCTAGAAAAAAAGACACCAAAATTTTGCCTTAAAAGTCTAATCGTCGAGGATGCTTCGAGGTCGGACACTTGAGCTATTGTACTGTGTACACCACAACGCAAACGCTTCTCGAACAGGTGCAACCTATGATATGATACGATTCTGGGTTACTGCATTGAAATCACAGACAACTCTACGACGAGAACGTACCAAACGTTTTTGCTTTACGTAGACTCGAATGGTGGAGTCTTGAAATGCCGCCGGCATATGTGACTGATACGACTCGGGAGATAGCTTGTAGCACGTGGAGCTGCTTATCGAACCCTTTGCGTAGAAACGTACGAACTGAAGCGGGTCCTTTTCACCTTTGCCGTGATGAACATGTACGAACTCGACAATAATGTCATCACGAGCTGTACACAATACCACTCGTACCGGGGAAGTGTTCAACATCTCGTCAATAATCTTATCTTCAGCCAAGTTGCGAGAATGTGGCGTGACACTAGTTGAGCCGACGAAATCGTAGTACGATCGGGAAATCATTCTCTGACGAATTGCACGAGCTACAGAAAGCT
This sequence comes from Pythium aphanidermatum DAOM BR444, assembly GCA_000387445.2. Taxonomy (NCBI): domain Eukaryota; phylum Oomycota; class Peronosporomycetes; order Pythiales; family Pythiaceae; genus Pythium; species Pythium aphanidermatum. The sequence continues at coordinate 3,128 of KE464621.1, read as the reverse complement.
CATTGCTGTCACTTTCTTCAATCCTTGCGAGGATTCGATCATCAAGGTACTGATACGCGTTGGGGTGATGGACAATCTCTGAAATTCGATGGCCCTTGATTTTCAAGTGATCATTTGCAGCCAAAAATGCGTCGCACAGCATATACTCAGCTGCTCGAATACTCTTGTGCTGATAGACAATTTGATGAAGCTCAAATCGCGTTCGAAACGCTTGCATGACCGGACCAGCGAATTTTTCCGGAAAACAGATCGAAAGCTTTTGTTCTGGATCATCTCGATCAACAAGCACACGCGCGTTGCGAATTAGAATGTCGACGTCGCAAGAAGCCTGGACTCCAGTATGTCGCGCGTCGCGCATAAAGTAATCAAGCTTGTCCACATCCAGTCCACTTTTGGCGTTGTTGACGAAGTCGTATAAGAATAATTGATTTTGGCAAGGGCGTCCACGTAGATTGGAACTACCTGGGAGTGGTCCTCCGTAGATGAGTTCCTTGATGAATATCACATCGATTTCCTCCAGTCCACACTGGGTAACGTCGATCTGGTTATCACGGAGCAGTAAATCGAACATCTCGAGAGATCCCTGTTCGTGCGTCCACTTTGAATCGCCATCAATAAGTTTTCGCAGGCGCATTCGCTTCATATAGATCCCGTCGAATACATGACTAAATGGGCCATGCCCTAAGTCATGACACAGACCAGCAATTTTGATGCATAGTGCGTCCCGAGCCGAGATCGGTAGGTACGGTTGGTGCTCTCGAATACTGCGCACCATCTTTTCGGCCAGGTGCGCAACACCCAAGCAGTGCTCAAACCGCGTGTGCGTCGCGCCAATGTACACGTTTGCTGCAGCACCGAGTTGATGTAGATTGCGAAGGCGTTGGAACTGTCCATGAAAACACCATGAGGAGAGAAGAAAAAGACAGGCATTCGATACGCACACACCTGGAACGTATCGATAATTCGCCAGCAGATTGGCTCGAAGGTGATGATCCCATGAACACTGTCCTTCACCTATTAGCGATATACAGTATCAATGAGTCTGGCCACTGTGTCGAACGCCGTCGCGACGTACATCCTTGGTACTGTGCAGTAGCGTGTCCTGTTCTGGTGGTTGAAGTGCCTCTGGCGTCGAAATCACCACGTTAACGGGAACAACTGACGGATCGGTCACGCGGTCAGTTCTCAGCCTCGACGGACTCGCCATCTCAACGCTGTCCTCCTGGGACGACTGTATATCGGCATCCGTCACACTACCATCAACGTCGCGGCCCCCGTCATCATCTTGTCCGCTCCATATCTCGGCTTCCAGAGCGCCAAAGCCGCTCAACTCGCGCCCATGCGTGGTGGGCATCGCCACTCTTCCATTGGTCCCCTTTGCGCGCTTCACAAGCGGCTTCTTCTGCCGGGAGAACGACGTGAAGATAGACTCTTGCTTCTGTCGCTTCATTGCCGTGCTCGTTTCCGTCACTGACGTCGCTTCGAACAGGGGGTTGAAGTTTCCGTCTCTCTCCTTCAGTCCGATTTCGGTATTGTATTCTTCCATCCGTACTTAGCAGAACATCGTACTGTGAAATACCTTCTAAATACGATAAACTAGTTAGCTTTTTCGTACCCTGCTAGTGTAACCTGGTTACACGGCCGCAGCATTTTGGCGCCCGTCTCGAGTTCAAACGCCAAGCACGTCGAAGACACTGGACGCCTGAAGGGGTGGAGTGTGTGGGCGATACCTCGGCTCACAGGGCGACTCAGACGGCGAGAGGCGTCGCATCGGATAGCGCGATGACGAATCTACCGTCCTATGGTGAGGATGTGACAGCATCGGTGGATATCCGCAGCTACGGTGAGCTGCAAGCGCGGCTTCAGGCCATGGAATACACCGACCCGGTGGGCGTTGACAGCGTGCCATTGGTCAAGCGGCTGCTCAGCGACATTGTGCGTGTGTCTGAGCGTCGTGATGCATTGGAGAAGGAGCTCGAGAGAGCGCAGCGCGAAGCCATCGAGCTGTCACAGATCATTTTACCCCTTCGGAAGGAGAATGCCAAGTTGACTCGAGAGAACAACAGCGTACGAGGGCATGCAGGAGGCCTGGAGAAGGAATCGGTGGCTCATGAGTGTTGGTTTGTAGCTCCATTTGGAGATCATCCACCAGGAAGAGTCGATCAGTGAGCGGGAGCGTCAGTGTGAGCTGCAGCTGGAGCAGCTCAAGGACGAAGTCTCGCGCCTCCAGTTCGTTAACTCGCAGAAGACGCAGACGCTCGTGCACAAGGTGCAGTAGCTGGCTGGCGCGTGGGTGTGGAGCTGTGGACTGACAGATGTGGGGAGCAGGAGCAGGAGATGACGCGGTTACACGCTCAGCTCGAGCGGTTGATGGCGACAGGAGGAACCTCCACGCGGAGCCAAGAGCCGAGTATGGAAATGCGGGGTAGACTGACGCAGTCGCACTCTGCAGCTATGGCAGCTCGACCGACAGCACTCGGAAGTACGAGTTTGCTCAACAGATCGGCTGTGGAAGACGCAACGGTGATTGAAGAGCTACAACGACAGTTGAGTGACCTCACGAAGGAGCTTTCGACGACACAGCAAGAGCGAGATGCGCTACAGGAGAAGATGAAGAATCGAGAACAAGAGATCGAGCGGCTCTCCAAGCTTTCGGTAGACCGTGCGGCGGGCTCGGCGTCCCGTGATCGCTTTGACGAGCTTGATGACGAAACGACTGAGCTACAGATTGAACAACTCAGTGCTCAAGTAGATCTCTTAAACAGCCAAGTAGCCAAGTACGAAGCCCGACTCAAGAGCGCGAACGAGCAACTGCGTCGCAACACGACGCTGGAGCATAAGCTGCGGCAGGCGGAGACGTTGAACGAGCAGATCCAACAGGAGATGAGTGCGCTCCAGTCCAAATACCTCGTGCTGGAAGAGGAGAACGTTCGTCTTGGGCAAGCCAAGAACGACACAAAGGGTGGAGAACCTGTAAAGAAGCTCGAGTCGAACCAAAACACGACGGATGAAGAGAATGAGATGGAGAAGCTGAAAGTACAGATCGAGACATTGACAGCGCAAAATGAACGACTGGAAGACGCGCTTCGGGCTACTCACTACGACAAGATCTCATTCACGAACGCGCT
>KE464620.1:642-13593 GCA_000387445.2 Pythium aphanidermatum DAOM BR444 | reverse complement strand
AATCGAGCTGATCACCATCGACGTCGTTGATTGGCCTCCTGAACGTTCTTTCCTGATCCGGACCGACCATCACTCTGTGCATCATTCTGATTCGTCAGCAGCTTCGAAGGCGAATGGCGACTGATCCCGACTCATGGGACGTTGATGGTGGCGCCGGTCCGCGCACTCGCAAGCGCCGCGTGCGGTCCCTCACAACGCAAGAAGCCATCTCTCTGTCTCTTTCCATGTGGATGCGCGACGACTTGCAGCTGTATCCGTCGGCGGCCGACATGGCGCTCGTGTGGAGCGTGGCCTTGGGCGTGCAGCTCGCTCTCCGCCTCATGAGGCAGGCACTGCACCAACAGCTCACTCCTGCATGGGATCACAGCGTCAAGGGTCATGACGCGATGCCACTGTGGTGTTGGTTAAGTGTCGCCGCTGGACTGCACCGCACCGCCGTCTGGAAGAGCATGGCGCGCCGAGCGCTGTGGCTGACGATCGTCGTCTCGACGGCTGTGATCGCCTGCCAACTCCGTGCTGCTCTACCTCCGCACAGGCTCGTGGGTGCAGCACCCGTACGAATGGTACTCGCTGCAGTCCACGGGACATCGTGTGTTCAGGGACGAGCGTGGTTGGTCTCTGCCAAGCGACCTACTGGACACGTGCCTGCGACCATCCCAACCACTAGAGACAACGAAGAACGAGTTCACCAAGATGCATGACGTCGTCAGCAGCAATCGTAATGCTTCTACTGTCGTGTACGTGGTTCCGTATGGTCCTCAAGGTGTCGTGGAAGTAAGCACCGCCCAAGCAGCAGTCGCAAACACGAAGAACTCTCGGGATGCGCCACTCCGTGGGCTGGTCGCTGACTACGCTCGTGCTGCGCCAGTGGATTCTCTGACGATGTTCCCATACCTATGGCTTAGCATCCTCGGCACTGGCTACAGTGGCGCCGTGAGCGTTGTCTCGCCCTGGGAACGAGTCGTGCAGACCGCCAACATCGAGTACCGACTCATCCAGAGCCAGACCGAGTTCGACCATCTCCCCTCTCATAGTAACGTGTTTGGGATTGTACAGGGCATGGGAGACGCACTGCTTCTGGCTGACGCACTGCCCACTTCTAGCAAAGTGGCGTACGTCGCGCTGTCTCGGGAAGACTGCAACAACCCACAGGCACAACGCCTTCGTGCTAAGCACCAGATCGCTTTTGGCATGTTCCCTTATGGTGACTGCTCTCTTATCGACGGCGATCGCTTTTCGATCATGCCACTTGGCCCCAGTTTCGAACACGGATTCCCTGTGAACACGCATTTGACCCATATTCCACGGGTGCGAGACCGTGCACATCTACTCAACCTCATGGTCAGTTGGACGGTCGAAAAGCCGACGCGAATCCAAGCCCGAATGGCAGCGCTTCGAGTGTGTACCGACGGATCATTCTCTTGCGTCATCGAACACAACGACCTCTTGTTCAAGGTGCTCCAGAAGGTCGATACGACGATAGGAACCGACCTGCGATGGCTCCTGTCATCAGCCCCGAACGCGTACGTCGAGAACCTCAAGCAGTCCGTCTTCACGTTGTGTCCGTTTGGAAAGAACCCGGAGCAATATCGTATCTGGGAGGCGCTCGCCGCTGGATCGATCCCAATCATTGAGGACATGCCTGCTACAGACGCATTCGAGCCTGGTCAATTCTATCATCCATCGTATCCTAAAACGTGGAAGTGTCGCGCGAAGGGTGATGTCCATGTGTTCCTAAAGCGGTACGATGCACCCGTGCTGTTCGTTAGTGACTGGAAGCAGGACCTGCCGATGTTGGTTCAGTACTACGTCCAAGATCATCCGGAAGAGCTTGAGAGACTGCAAGCGAGAGCCAAGCATTGGTATCGAGACATGGGCGAGCACCTTCAGGCAGAGCTGGTGGCGAAGACCATTCGGTTCTTCGGACGAGTATGAAAGCATAGATAAACCCTCTGAAGATGAAACTGGAGGGACGATCCACTTTCATGTTCTTCTCCCACATACGATTGTAGGCGTTCTTGCTTGGCGACAAAGTGGTGTGTCAGCCGCAAAGACCACTGATGTTCCCGCGGCTTTCTCCATCCAGCCGGTCGGAACACTCGCGATACTGGTCGATTCGATGCAAAGGTCCAGCAACGACCCAGTTACCATTAGCCCCCACACCTCGTCAGACAGCAGTTTCAATTCCCGATTGTTTGAGAGTCGCAGGCTTGTCAGCTTCGGCCATAGCACAGTGCCCGGTAGTGCGTTCTCCTGTAACCAGTCGATAGTCGATGGAATGGACGTCATGGCCGAGTTTTCAATGGTCAACTCGATCAAATTGGCACTTCGAAACAACGTCACTGGAAATGCCGAGAGCATGCAGTCAATGCAGCTCCATCTCTTGATGCTTATCCATGCCATTGTCTTGTCACTCACGTGCAATTGTGTGAAATCGGTCGAGACAAACACCACGTTTTCTACATGCGCGGGCCATGTTCCGGTCAGTAGCGCTTTCACTCGTCGAGGCTCATCTGTGATGGTCGTGTTTTCCACGGCGATTGTCCGGAGCTCTGGAAAATGGTCCGGTGTGACCGACGACTCGGTCGCCCAGCTCTCTAGATGTGATTTGAAGATTGAGAGCGAGCGAAGACTTCTGAGCTGTGTGATAGAAGCAGGTATTTCGAGATGGATGCAACGTTGCAATTGGAGATACACCAGCGACCGAGCATGTATGAGCGCAAAAGCCCGATCCAATTCGGAGGATTTCCCTGTGATTCCCATTTTCCGGCAATCTAATAACCACGCGGCGCATGCTCGTCGTGTCGCGAACCACGGCGTGAGTGGGAACGTGCAGTCATCGTCCCACACACGAAAGCGACTTGTCGGTGTGCGAATAAACACGCCTGAGGATGCGATTGCCACGAGTGTGAAGATGACTGCACACATCGATAGTAGTCGATGGCAAAAGCCAACGAGAGGTGTCGACTTGAGAGGAAGGGCGATTATCGTCGCAGACGGCTTACGAGAGCCAGAATCGGGTACTGCAAGGTGTTCACGAGAGGAGTGCTGTACGCTTGCCCGTCGAGAGACTTGTGCGATCGTCAGAGCACGCTGTTCTACCGTAAGGTCGTTCCACGAGCGGATCCGCTTGGCTGTTATCAGCAGCCGCTTGACACTCCGTAGGCTGATGATTGCGCTGACGAATGGGAAGAGACTGAGTCCAAGGGCAGACCAAGACAAGACGACGATGTGTTCGACCTCCCGTTGAGTGTTGTCGGCGGCACCGTAGCTATAGTCAGAGAGAAGTGATGACACATTACCCGTACGATCCATTTTTATGTAAGGGATGTACATCCACGCCGGCAGTAAGCAACCCCAGATGAGATCGAGGAAGAAATCAGCGAACACAACCGCAAACCGCTTCATAGGCGGATTGTCTGCATACACTCGCAGCAGGAGAGGATGTACAAACGTGTTGGTCGCGATGAGAGCTGTGTACGCGTAGTTGATGAACTTGCGGCTGACGCTCTGGCTGACTTTATCGGCTTGGGCCGCCTGGAGGAACAGTTCAATGGCTTCACGCACGAGGATCTTGTGTTCAAACTTCCCCCCTCGTACACCATACGATGCATACCATGCGATTACTCGCTCACGGATGTGCGCGATAGCTGACCACACACCATGCAGCCCAGAGACTGCTAAGGCTTTGTGGAGAAGTTCCTCCAGTGGGCCAGTGCGTTCTGACTCCACTCTCCGTCGTGTCCTTGGCACATGATCTCGCAGCGTAAATCGCAGCTGTCGGTACCATAGTGACGATAACAGCATCCCAAGTGTGTAGAAGGTAAAGACGACTCCTGTTGAGGCGTAGACGATACCGATGAAGATGCTATGGATTTCGAGAAACTCTTGCTGGGACGACGACAAGAAGCTCGTCGCAAGAAATCCAAGCAACGACTCCCGCGACGAAGAGTACGACAGGTAGATATAGCCGAACGTCATGAGTTGCGCGCCATTGAGCATCTGCACAGCGACAATCAGCACCCACAACGAGCGGATCGTTCGGTGCGTGAACGTGAACTGCACCGAAACCTCGGACGTGCGGCGGCGGCGCGGCAGCCGGAAATTCGACGACCTCGCAGCGCGTTCGAAATGCCGCAGCGACTGCTGGAGCGTGTCCACAGCCGGCGCGACACTCGCCATCCCAATGCGCACGAACGTCACTCCTTCCGAGCTGCTAACTCGTAACTCGTAGTGGTCATTCGTCCTCTATCTTTGCCCGTATGTAGCCATGTTGTCAGCACTAAGTACGCATCCTGCGCCCTACGTACCTTTTTAAATCGTACTTCAACGAATCCATTCAGTACATCTCCCAGTGGCCCAATTTGTGTGGCCGGTGCCAATCGCCCGAGCCAAGAAACGCAACAATCCAAGAGCGACGAACGCGACGATGGTGCTCCGCGCGGTGGCTCGAGTGGCTGCGGCCAAGCACGTGACCATGGCGCCGTCGGCGGCGCTGACCAAGCGCTTCTTCTCCGCGGCGGCGCAGAGCGATATCGTGCCGCGTTACGACGTGCTCATCGTTGGCGGCGGCATCGTCGGCTCGGCGCTCGCCTGTGAGCTCAAGTCGAACCCAGTGTTCAAGGGCAAGAAGGTCGCGGTGATCGAGACGGCGGCACCCGCTGTGGCTGGACCGGTCGAGGAAGACTCTCCAGATCTCCGTGTCTACACGATCACGCCAGCGTCGCGCGCGCTGTTTGAGAGCGCCAAGGTCTGGGACAAGATGCCTGAGACGCACAAGTCGTCGTTCAAGGACATGCAGGTCTGGGACGCCATGGGCGATGGCTTTATCCGTTTCAACGCCGAAAAGGCCGGTAAGGACAGCCTCGGACACGTCGTCGAGAGCAAGGTGCTGGTGCGTGCGCTCCACGACCGCATGAACGAGCTTGTCGCCGACGAGTCGGACCCAGAGCCACTCAAGCTCTACTGCCCAGCCAAGGTCAAGCACTTCCGTCGCCCAAACGACATCTCGTGCATCTCGGATGTCACGCTTGAGGACGGCACGCGCATGAGCGCTAACCTCGTCGTCGCGGCGGATGGCGCCAACTCGATTATCCGCACGCTCACGGCCCTCGGCACCTGGGGCTGGGACTACGACCAGCAGGCCGTCGTCGCCACGGTGAAGACGGATGTCACCAACCACACGGCGTGGCAGCGTTTCTTCCCAACAGGCCCACTTGCGCTGCTCCCAATGCGCGACGGCTACAGCTCAATCGTCTGGTCGTGCACGCAGGAGATGGCCGAGGAGCTCACGTCGCTGAGCCCAGAGGAGTTCGTCGAGCGCCTGAACGAGGCACTCTTCTCTCCATCGTCGACGCCAGTGCCACCAGAGTTCCCAGGTCTGCCAGTGCTTACGGAGCTGGTCAAGGGCGTGAACCACGCCGTCAACACTGTCATGGCGGCCGCGGCCCTCACGGATCCATTTGTTGCCCCACCAAAGCCTGTGGAGGTGGTCGGCCGTCGCTTCGCGTTCCCACTCAAGCTCAAGCACGCTGTGTCGTACGTCAAGCCTGGTGTCGCTCTCGTTGGTGACTCTGCACACACGATCCACCCGCTCGCTGGCCAGGGCCTGAACCTTGGTCTCGCTGACGTCAAGTCGCTCTCGAGCCTGCTTGTGGATGGCGTCAAGAGCGGCGAGAACCTCTCGAGTGAGTACTTCCTCTCGCAGTACGAGGCCGACCGCAAGCGCGCCAACATCTCGATGGCGCTCGCCATGGACGGCTTCAAGCGTCTCTTCGGCCCAACGCCTGATGCCGTGGGCGTTGCGCGCAACGTCGGCATGGGCACGCTCAATGCCGTCGAGCCACTCAAGAACCAGATCATGCGATACGCTATGGGCCTGTAAGGCGAGTCGCCCCTCTCGAGTAGGACGTAGAGCAACACTAAACACATCAATCAGACACAAGAAAACCTGCCTTGGGGCTGCGCAAGTTATCATGATAAGCCGAAGAGGTGGCAGTTGACCTGCGTGAGCGGGATGTCCGAGATCGGTGGCGTCTCCGCCTCGGCGTGGGCGTCGAGGGCGTCGTCGTCGAGGAAAACCGAGTGCACGTCTGTAGGACTCGAGCGTTAGAGAGATGAGAGTGGATGCCTAGGTCCGTTGTACATACCGAGAACGGTCGCATACGAGTCGAGAGTTGGCGTCCACTTCATATTCATGGCCTTGTAGAGCACGATGGAGAAGAGGTAACTCATGACGATCATCGCTGGTACGGCCACAGCCCAGTGCTTGGACGGCAAGTACGTCAAGCCATAGGAGCGGAGGGTGGCATCGGGAACGTATGCCCACATGAGGAACAGTACTACAAGTTCACCGTCAGACAGGGAGCTTGATCAGGGGAACACCACCCAACTCAACTCACCGTAGAACAACGTCGACGCCAGCCAGCCAGCAAACCCAAAGATCTCCATCTTCATGGCATTGAGACGTTGGAGCTCCTGGAAAGACAGCGCAGGAGCTGGCGACTCGCTGGATAGCGACCGCTTGCGCATCAATGGCGCACTCCCTGTCTGAACTGAGCGCACAGCATGAGCAGCGCTGTCCCCGTCTGCGTTTGCACCGTTCATAGACGTCGCATGTTCCTCGGATCGATCGTTAGACATAGCGCCAGGGAGCAATGCCGATGCCTTCATGTTGCGTCTGGCCATCGTATCAATGTTGACACCACGTCACTGTTACGAATTGTATGTCAATTTGTATTGGAGATGTCACTACGCAGCCCGGGGACTCCGCTTGTAAGAACGAAACGTTGCTTGTGCGTGGTAATGATAGCGTTTATTAGTGGAGATTCCCTTAGCATATTACAGTTCGGCATGCTCCTTCACATGGGAGATATCACGTCTAGCTGTCTGCCGCGCGCAGAGTACAGAAAATAAGTCTACAGGAACACGAACCTAGCACTGGACCAGCGACGCCCTTATAGCGAAAACACTCGAGCGACGCCGGTCAATGGGGAGGAAGACAGCGACCTCTCGTCTTCCTTGGTGCGGGTACTTAGATGAACAAGGAAGACGACGACTTGGCGGGCGAAGAAGGCGAGCCAGAGCCGATCACCTTTCCGTAAGACACGACCATGCACTCGGCCGCCGGTGATGACACATCCGTAGGAGATGACGACATTTCAGGAAGTCCAAAGTCGAGACTTGGGAGATCGAACGTGTCTTTGGAGAACTGGTCCGAGTCATCGCCAAGAATGCAATCTGTTGAGTAGTCCCATGCCCACTGTTCACAGAAAGCCACACAAAAGTCAGTCTCGAGTCTACAAGCGGCATCCCTCACTACGCCGAGTCTATTCTATACATGTACGCTCTATCTCTGTCTCATGAACGATATGGAGGTCAACACACCTCTTCGTATTTTCGCGTGTCGTATGAATCCATTTCTTCCATAGCGAACCGCACATCAGCCTCCGAGGTCGTCGTTGACGTTGTGCTTGTCGTACTGCATCGGTTGCCATAGTAATAATACTCAGCTGGGTTGCCTTCCTCATCTTCAGCTTCCAGCATCTCGTCGTCCTCGTCGTCATCAACTTGGTTGTCTTGAGGGCAGTGATATCCAGGGATAGCGCCTTGTGACAGCAGCAACTCGTCTTCTTCGTCGAGGTCCATGATCACCGTCTCCCCGAGACCAAACTGGTACAACAAGTCGTACTCGTTCGACTCCCATCGCTCGCGGTTGATGCGGATCGTGTCCCGTTCCACGTGTGTAAGGACAGCGACCGAGTGACCGGCGGCTTCGAGAATGTCAAGTCGCTCATCTGGCTCCAAGTATCCATGTTCCATGTACTCCTGACGGTCGACGCGGCTACGAACATCAACATTTTATCAGCCGCATCCTATGGCGACCCTTCATGCGCATCATCCACTTACTGCAACAGACGCTCGCCCTCGTACGAGTCGAGTCGGCGACGCGTGCGGCGGCGCACAGAACTCGAGAGACCGACAGGCACTCCATCTGACGACACCGTAGCAGTCCATGCAGTCGGTTCGAACTCGATCACATCGGCGGCGTCAAACGTCACGCTCTTTTTCGTGTTTTCCGTCTGCTGCTCTGCCGTCGTGCGCACGTCTGCCTGCGTCTCTTCGCTCTGGTTGTCTTGCACCACTGGGCTCTCGATCGGCGGGCTCTTGGTGTCATTTGATGCGAGCGCCTTCACGTCCACGACGTTCATGGTGTCATCGAGAGAGGGCGTCATCTTGGGGGTATCTTGGATGGGATGCGGTATACGTGCTACTATACGGCGGCGCCCGCACGTACGTACTATACAGAAGTGGGTTGGGATTTCGTGGGCGTTGGGATCGTCCAACGCTCCGATAAGATCTTCCAACGTGAGCGCAAGTCCCGGAATGAAGCGAGCGTCGTGCACTTCTGTTGTGCCGTTGTGGCGTTGCGTGCCGATCACCTCCGTTTTCGTTGCTCTGCGCGTTATTTTCCCTCTCTCCCTCGTGTTTTTTATTTGTTTCCTTGCGGGTTCTTGGATTTCTTGACTTCAGGGAAAAATTACCCACACCCCTCCAAGCATCTGGCAATATTTGACCCGCGCTCCCTTTCGCCCAGTGACTAGCATACAAACAGCAAGTTCTGGAAAGTACCCCTACCCCGGTCTCAGACATGTGGCAGGTTTTCGTCGCTACATTGCATTTCGGCCAATCGCTCACGAAAAGAACCCTTCTGGCTTGCCATCCAAGAGGTACCAAGTGACATCCCAGAACAGTCCGTGGCAGAGATCCGGATCGAACTTAGCGGAGTCAGCTCAGAAGAAACTCGGCGCAGAGTTTCAAGCCTTTTCACTGACGACAACGGGACAACCACATAAAGTTCGCGAGCCAAATCCGAACTTAGCAAGAAATGGAACATGGCTACATTTCGTTTGAGCAGCTCTACCTCGGCTTCTGCCACGTCGCGACTTGACATCGTCACCAGTGGCAGTTCATGCAACCATGTGGCGCTGGAGGACAAGTGTTGATGGTTCAGGGACGTTCGACTTACTAGTATTCAGACACTTATAAACGCCGATATGATCAAGAGGCGCGAGATCGCGTGATAGTGTTCTTCAGTGCTTGGTATGCTAATCACGTGGAAGAATCTTGGCGTCTGGGTCTACTTGCAACACGAAAATCGCGTCGTTGAGGACGTAGTACGGCTGACGAAGATCGCCTCGACACAGATACGGAACGCGGCTGAATTGTACGAGCTTGAAGCCCGCTGGGATGAGCACGTTCTTGAGGAGAAGCGAAGCGGCTGCCTCAAACGACGCGCCTTCGATGCATAAACCGCCATCCATGGGCAAGATCTCAGACGGTGGAACACGTTCGGTGCCGACTTCGACGAAGGCGTAGAATGGCAGAACCACTGCGAGTAGGAAGAGACCCTGCAAGGGCGATGTTACTCTCTTCCCATTCATCAGAGTGCTCAGCACGTACATTCTCAGGGTGGAGCATACTGCGAATCTGCCTCAACATTGTCATTGGTTTGTCAGCTCGATCGAGGACGTTCATGAGGCTACCAACACATAAAATGACTTTTTTGTCAAGACGCCATGTAGAAGTTTCGAGTCGGTTATTTACCTGATGATGTTGTAGGGTTGCCCTTCAAGCACATGAGGGTGATCCAAGTCACACGTCTCAACAGCGTTGAAACCCATCTTGTTGAGACTCTTCACCATGGGAGGCGACACCTCAGTGCTTCGAACTCTATCTACGAGAGAAGCAATTGACGCAGTGACGTTTCCATCACCAGCACCGATATCAAGAAGCGACCCGCCGATCCGTTCATCACGATGAAGCAGTCTCTGGATCTGCGCCTTGGACAATACGAACATCTGTCCGCCTGCCCATGCAGTTCATCTTAGTCACCACACTGTATCGCCATCACAACGCCTCAGCACCGTACGCCCAATGATGCCATTTGCGTCTGTCAACGAGTAGAAGAAGCCGAGTACAGTCGAGGCGATCGATTCGAAGATGCTTCCACCATTGCACGTCTGACCACAGCATCATGAAAGAAGGCATCACCACTGCACGCAAGCTGAAGATTTTATGAACCCTGTCGTACCTGTAGGAATGCTTGAGTCTCTTCATCGCAATCTAACTCCATGAACGTCTTCTGCAGCGCTGGATCCCTGCATCCTCCATTGCTCGTGTCAGAATGAGACTCATCGTGACATCGCCTCACACTCACAAGCGCGCCTTATTGACCTTGTAGTGAAGCGGCGGTCCAGTGATGGCGCCACTGCGCACCTGCTGCGTCGCTCCTCGCACCCAGCTCTTCATGACGCCTTCCACGCGGCCCACACGAGACACTGTCGAACGCCAGTCGCGATCTCCATGAGATGGCACCAGGAAGCGTGTCCTCACCTACTCCATCCGGATATGACATTATCCGGATATGTATACTTGTCACTGCCACATGTCATTAAAATGGGAGGATCGAGTAGGAGTCCGACCAGACCGTCGGAGACACGAAACGCTTCAATGGCAGCGCTTGATGACGCGAGGCAGAGGGACTGGCGCTTATGGAAAGGGATGTTCGTCGGTGCTGGACACTGAGGCCTTGCGTATGCGGGTCAGTGTACTTACCAAAACAATCACACTGGCGCCGATAAGGCCAATTCAGAAAAGCCGCTGTTGTCTTGGCCGCGTAGAAGAAGAATGATACGAAACAGATAAAAATCGGTTAAGAAAAGCATGACTACTGTTCAGAAAGAAGCCGCTCGACATCGATATCAGGGTTTTGAAGCCAGACGGTGGGTCTCACGACGTCCATTGTCACACAGGATTGGTCTCCTGTCGATCGACTTTTATTTTTCTTGTTGCATGGATCTTTTACCACTTGAATGATCCTCCCTCTTCCTCTCCATACTCCCTCCACAGTGTAGAACAGAGCGACACAGTGGACTCCACTGTGTCGCTCTGTTCCTCTTCATTCAATCGCAGCATGAGACTGTCATCACTGCAGACCGAACGTGGCTACATTTGACCATCGTCCCCTCCTTAATCCGATAGTCGATGACCTCGATGCCGTCAAAAAAATATAAATGAAGGTGTTCTTTTCCGCCCCGATCGAACCAATCGGCAAAATGGACACCAAGGGGAAATCTCATGGATGCGAATTCTGACAGGAGACGCCATGGAGCACTGTTTGTCGATCAGAGACGCAAAGGGGCGTGCCCTGAGCCAGAAGAATGCGTGTGTGGCCAAAGAAGACCAGAGGTCCGGAACGGCTGAGATGTTGGTGCCGGAGACGTTGAGCCGACGAAATGTAGCGGAGGGGAGCTGCCTCCACAGAGCGTCAGGAAGAGAAGACACGTGAGAGAGTCGCCGAGGCTCATCGTCTCGAGTTGTGGTCTAGCGGAGTATCTTGGGGTGGTGAAGGAATGGACACGATGGCGTTGCCTGCGACGGAGAGTTTTTGGAGAGACGAATAGTAGAAGAGCGATGGAGAAAACTCAGTGAGACCGCAGCGGAAGAGGGCCAGAACGCGCACGCTTTGCCAGAGCAGAGGTGTCCAGCGGAAGATACCTGACATGTTCGTGATCGCCACGATCACGCGCTCCATCAACGACGGCCAAACCAAACGAGGGTTGTGCTGGTGATGGAAGTTACATTTTCAACGTAAATTGTCTGGAGAAATGGGATTTTTTCGGCCGAAATCCAGGCATCAGGTCCCCAGTGCACGCGATTAGAGTTCCAGAGGATTAACCCTCGAAGATGGTGAAATTGGTAGATGCACGGAAGAATCTCGAGGCGTAGGCAGTTCCAGAGACCAAAAAATGTGGGCGAAGATTCGTGGATAAGCTGAAAGGCCTCCGTGAGCTCAGACGCAGTTCCTCGTACCGTCGTACCGTCGGTATTTCCATTTTGTTGCAGTCCGGAAGCCAGGTCGCGTACGCTTGCTTCGTCGCGAACCATTGCGTCAACGGAAAGCGGCAGTCATCGTCATGTTCACGAAATACGGGGGGCATCAGAGCGCTCATTCAGAAATCCCGAAGACAGAACTGCAATCAGGAAAGTCCCCATTCCAACAAATGAAAGCAGAGAGTGAAAGTGAATCACCGTCGCTCGCGTTTTGCAGCTGAGAGAGCCAACGCAATCGGCGACGGACCAACAGTTGGAATAACTTCAGCTCCCCGCGGCGTCCGTGTACGTTGGATCATAGCTAGTATTCTCATTGAGTCGATTCGCCGGGCTTTAGCCATTAACCTCTTCAAGTCTGAAGTCCCAGGATTGCTTCCCCTCGCTTTCTGCGTTTTCCACTGTGCCTACGCCACGGTTGACGAAGGCTTGGAAGGGCGACTCATATTGATCCGGGCGAAAGTATGGCCAGTACATCCAGACAGGTTGTATGCAGCCCCATGCAAAGTCGAGAAAAAATATGCGAATACTGTCGTGAACCGCTTCTTCTGCTCATCGTTCCGGTAAATATGGATGAGCAACGGAAGAAGGAGTGTGTTCAAGGCGATTGGAGTTGTGAAAGCGTATAATAGTTGACGAATGTCCGACCGATGCTTTGGCTAACATGATATGCTTGGATCGCCTGCATGCAGAGCTCGACAGCTTCCCGAACAACCGAGGTCCTCACACAGTTTTCACCTTGAACCCCATATGCTACTGACCATTTACGAAGAACACGAATCACCCTTTGAAACGTATTCACGTCAATTAAGTCGCTTGTTTCGTGCATGCCGTGACCAAACGAAGGCTGACCAACACTGCATGGCGACACTCGTTACAACTGGAGTGCTTGGTCCTCTTTGTAATTTGGGGTTTCTCTTTGACACGCCGAAGTCCGTTTTCCATGCCACAATGTGGCCACAATCATTGTAATCCTGGAGAATGCAAATTTACTGCCAAGTATGCCGTACGCTATACCGATCCAGACACTATATCTGTCCAAGAAAGCCTTCTTTGAAG
>KE464617.1:3342-14568 GCA_000387445.2 Pythium aphanidermatum DAOM BR444 | reverse complement strand
CACCGCATCCTTGTACACGAATGGTCGTAGCTTCTCATCAGCGACGACCGGGTTCATGTTGATGGCGACGTACGGCGCACACGTAGCGTAGTCCCAGAAAGCTAGAGCTCCGTGCATGTGCAGTGTCGCTGTGATGAGGTCAACGTCAGTGAGCACACCCGTGAGGTTCGACGCGGCCGAGAAGGCACCGATTTTCAGCGGACGACTAGCGTACTGCTGGAGCTTCTGCACAAGTACATCGACACCGACTTGGCCGAGTTCATTCTCTGGAATCATGACCACTTGCGCGCTACTCTCTCGCCACGGGAGCAGGTTTGAGTGGTGCTCGAACGGACCGACAAACACCACAGGGCGTTGAGTGGAATCAGCAAACGGCATGACTGGCATGTGAAGCCCAAGCGCCGTGACGAGTTTGTTCACAGCACTGGTGGTGCCTTGGCCACTGAAGATAACCACGTCATGTACATCGATGGCGTTGACGGCAGAGGCAATGATCTTGTGAGCCTCTTCACGATACGAAGTTGTTTGACATCCAGTCACAGACGTCACCGTGTGTGTGTTGCCATACAGAGGAAGTACTCTCTGCTGCAAGAAGTCTTCAATGCAACGCACAGCTCGGCCGCTGGCAGTGTAGTCTGCGTAGCACACGACCCGCTCCCCAAAGGGCGTCATGAGAACGTGGTGCCGGCCAATGATATCATCAGCAAGTCGCTCCACCAGCTCAACCGAACCTTCCGCCTTCGTCTGTTTCAACTCGTCTATGTCGTGATCCTCAAAGAGACCGTGTGCGCCGGGGAAAGTGACAAAGGACTCGATCATCGCGCTCAATTCTCAAGAATGAAGCCGCAAACTCCACCAGCGGAACGAAGGCTTTTAATAACGGAGATGGGCGCCAGATTGAAGAGCCATCTCTCTCCAGCTCACGAATTGTGGTCAAAGGAGCACAATTCGTGAGCTGGAGAGAGATTGCTCTCGTGGCGTATCACTGTTCGTCTGGACGCATCGCAGCCGCCAGGAGCCGCGAAGTACTTCAGAGCCAACAGACCAACTCACTTTTTGTATCTGCTGAGATAGTAAAGTCATTTTACAGAACAAGGTGGAATGCACTTAGACCTACCATACCTTGAAATGGATCGCCACAGCACGTTTTGCTACTTGCGGTATTGATTTAGGTTACTGTAGGTTACTCACACGATCATCGAGATGTCAGCTGCCTGGCCATGCCGCAGCGCCTGTGTCTGTGGCTCCACGAGACACTCGCTCACGACGGCAAGGCATTCCTCTAATGACGGTAGTGGCACGACCTCAGCGAACGCCAGCCGCAGTGGCAGTGGCTCATAATCGACTCGCTTTGGGACGACTTTAGCAGATTCTGATTGTGACTCGTCGTCGCTGTGCTGTCTTCGGGTGCTGCTGCTGCTATTGTAGCCGCGGCTTGGTGAAGTGGCAGAGCTCTGCGTGTCTTCGCTGTCGCCTCTTGGGCGTTGAGGCTGCGTGTTGCGCTTCCGTCTTCTCCGGCTCACAAGCTTCGGGCGGGATGGCGAACCGCTGAGCATCCCGGTTTCTCGGTCCCACCACGGCTCGACTTCGTCGTCGATGCGATGGTCGCGGCGCACTAGCCGTGGGTGTGCTGTCTTGAGCCCTCGTGCACGACGCTGCACCTTCTCCTGATATTTCTGCGCATGCGTCTGCACCTGTCGGATCGATCGCGTGCCAACGTAGAGCGTGATGGCTTTCCAGGGGCCGTGCGGGTACATCTTGAGCGCCTCCAAGAAGCGGTTGTGCTCGTCTTCAGACCACACACCCTTCGAAGTTCCTGGGTTACCAGGAAGCTGCCATTCGCACGCATCGTCCTCCAAGAACGACGCGAACGACGCCATCGACATGTGCGCCGTAGCAGCAGAAGCGGAAGGCGGCACCATGACTTGCAAGATGGATACTGAGTACTGTAGTGGAGGCCTTTCTGGGGGCTACTCAGGAAGGTTGAGAATGACGCGCTCAGTCTAACCGTACGATAGACCGAGTAACGCAGTCGACGCGCCAATCAATCGACCCTGTTCCCTCTTTCGCCATCGGGTCAGCTCATGGGGCCGAGAGTTGCACTCAGGCCGCTTGGCCCCCAAGCGCCTAACCAAGCGACATCCTGAACCGTATTCCCTGCAACCAGTCGACCTGTTGTTTATTCTACCGTGGTTATGTTTGCAAGAGAACCTTTTTTAGACCAGCTGCCAGTGCTCCGGTCGTCACGTGGTCTATCGTGACGAGCGACAGCTGCTGACAGCTTGAAGCTGGTGCATGGAAAAGTGTGAGAGCCAGTGGTTCAGTCGTGTAGAGAAGCACACAGAGGGCGGGACGAACGAAGGCGACAGCTCTTTCACGAGATCTGTCACACCGCGTCACCTCCTCAGCTGCCAGCCGCTCGACATCTGCGGAAGAGCACACGCATTGCTCCAACGAAAAGAAAGAGAGAACGCCCTGACGCCGCCTGCTCGGTTCCCAAACGGTCGAGCTCGTGCAACACGTGTCAAGGAAAGAAAGTGAAAGAAGAGCCGTCTGGAAACTCTCTGGCTAAGCAAGCATGGTGATGGATGATTCTCAAACAAAAACCACACTAAAACAGATAGGCCAAACAACCACGCGGTAGAGATCCCGTGGGCTCGGTGGTTACCGCTCCAGTCGAACAGCAATGCTTCAACATGGTGTGGCACACGTCTCCTTCTGCGGACAGGAGCCATTTGGTGCTGTCTCTTTCAAGCGTGCGGTCTGCTTGCGTTACGTGAACCAGCGACGTCACCGCCACCTGCCATCCTGCCGATCACAAAACGAGAGCAACCGAAGGCGATTTCGTCCGGAGTGAACAACCGTCGACATTTTAATTCTGACTCACATCTGCAAAAGCTGTTCCAGGCCACAGAGCCACTTGGATAGACTCGGCTGTCACACAGGCACACGCGCTCGACCGTCAAGATTCTGCCTGGTGTCGCTTTAGTCTCTCGCGTTTAGTCTCGTCGTGGAACCCCTCTGATTGTGCGTGAGCGAGTCATACGGTGCAGACTGCGGGTGGGATCTCCGTCTATCGGTCCGCCTCAGGACGACGTCCTGCCTCCGGTAGAGACCCAGAGGGACTTTGTTGTCGCAATCGAGGCTCGGGCCACGAGTCGATGGACAACAGAGCACCACAGAAAGTCCTCTGAAGTGACTGGCTTCATACCTCAAGGAGGTCCTCAGTGGTAAGGCGCAGCTTCGGCCCTGAATGGAGTCTGATGCTGGTCCGGACGCAGTTGCAGCGCCTGTGCGACGTGTAGCTTTGTCGCTGGGACAACTCAAGTGCGGTGCATTTTCTCCTGGCAGGAGCCACCCACGTCGAGGCAAGTTGGTGCCGTACAGTACTGTACTATGTAAAATGAGAGCAGCCAAGTGAAAGAATGATGGAGCAGTGGTTCATTCTACGCACGAGGCATCTCCATACAATAAACGAACTAAATGTTTGGGCCTTGAAGCCACGACCTACAACCATCGATTTTACTAGATCACAGAACAAGACCGCCTCTTTAAGGTTCCCTCTCTGGGCCAACCACTTGTCGCGTC
Organism: Pythium aphanidermatum DAOM BR444; assembly: GCA_000387445.2. NCBI lineage: Eukaryota > Oomycota > Peronosporomycetes > Pythiales > Pythiaceae > Pythium > Pythium aphanidermatum. The sequence goes on along the minus strand of KE464617.1, from coordinate 10,980 downwards.
AAGTCGCTCGTGTATTTCGCCTTCTCCCATGCAGTTAGTCACGAAGAAACGTGTGAATAAGAAACTGACTGAGTTCACTGCTTCGATTCATCGTCGGTGATCATGTCCGATGATAACGTTGGATCTGAGCAAAGCTCGTGAAAGCACGTAGCCAACATCATGAAGATTGCCGAGTACACCGAGCAAAGCGCTTGCGTAGTTAAGCTCGGCTTCATATCGAGTAATACGACCGTTGTCATCGAAGTCACAAACCACGCGACAGGGGTACTCGATGAATGCACCTACGAGTCGTACTCGGATCCCTGCGTGCAACAATATATGAGGGAAAACCTCCTCCAATAAAAACTCGGTGATGTACCCACTAAAGAATCCATCAGCTATCACAATGGGATCATCAACTGTGCCAGCGTGGGTCACACCTATCAAGTTGAGCCGAGGGATGTGGTGGTATTCTGAGTAGAGTCGCCATTGCTCGAGAAACAATTTTAATCCATCATCGCGTCCAATGAACTGCATGTCGGGCGCTAAGACTGTTCCCACAAACCGTCGTTGTCGACGCAATAGCTGTTGTTCCAGCTGAACTGCGAACGGACTGGGTTGTCCTTCTGCCGTGAGCAGTCGAGCCATGGATATTCCGTTGGCACTATGGATCCAGCCATGATGGAAAGCACCAAAGTACTCGACCACTTGTTTGATGGCTCCTTCCACACGGGCTGTAAATCGGAGCTGTGCTTTGCTATTCATCAGCGACCGATGCAGCTCAAGGTCGGTGATCTGCTGGTTTAGCGCATTCACATCCAGAGTCAATCGACTCTCCGCCATGTGCACACGGTCTCGCAGTCGGACGCGACGTCGATACTTCTTCTTGTTCGAGTTGGTTGCGACAACCGCAGTAGGATTCGGTCGCTGCTCTTCATCTCGAGGCTCGCCTGGAACAACCTCTGGTACTGTGGGTTGTGAACGTTGGCGACGAGCTCTAGAATGAGCAGCATTAGGCGGAGATGGACGAGTTCGTGGCGTCCGCTTCGACATCTTCGTGCGCGGGGTGCCGATGCTGCGAGTTCGTCGTGATTGCCACCAGCCGACTTGAACGTCCGCCTCCTCGCACGTGAAAATTGTTGACAGTTTTTTCAACCACTCAGGTACGTATAATATGGTTCTACGACGAGTCAGTGCAAGATCGAACGGCTGGTAACCGTTTTTGGTAGTTCTGGGGAAAAGTACACCGTGTTGTGTGAAATGGGTGGTCGTCGAACGAGGGAGGTCGGCCGGTAAATGTTACTGGGACGCGTACATTGACTCGATGGAGAGCATGTGCGTGCTGCTACTGTAAGAGGATACATCGCTCCATCGATGCATTTCTCATGAAAGTCTTAATAGAAGTGCCACTTTTGATACGGCTGGATTGGAATGACAGGCAAACAGCTTTACGCACCGATGTACCACTGGCTAGGCAATACTGAAGGCTGGTGGTAGTTTGTCTGAAGAGCAATTCGTTTATGAGGAGCATCTAGTGTTTAAACGTGCACAACGTTATCGACGAACCCCACGAAGATTCGAGAGCTAACCACGATCACCGACTTCCATGTTTCAGGAACCGCTCAAAGGCAACATGTACATAAAACGTACTATTCTCCAAAGGTAAAACCGTCGCAGCACCTCTGTCTATCTAATAGATTTGGTCGTGCTTGGGACAGGTCCTGCTATAGACGGCTCGCCCTTGACTGCCTAATGACGTGTCTGGTGGCACTCTTTAGAGAATCTGACAGTACTGTTGGTTGTCACTGTTGCAAAATGAATGATAGCACGATGGTCTAGCTCCGAAGGTAGCATGGCTGTGCGAACGTAGACGCATGCGTCTCAATTGGAGTCTTCCATCTAACTTCAGACTTATATAGTGGGTGCCCATATCACAACAAACTCAAGTATTGTTCTCGCCTACTCTTCCCAGAACCAAGCTATCCTGCAGCACTGCTCTCGTCAACACTGCTTCCACGTCATCTAAGCGATGAAGAACCCGAAGCAGCGCTGATATGAAGTCGAGTTCCGCGTTGTAGCCGACTATCCGCCCGTCATCACTGAATCGACAAGAGATTCGAACTGGGTATTCGATGAAAGCTCCGACCAAAGTTTGTACAAGCCGTGCATTGCTCAGCACGTGGGGGCAAAGCTCTTGTAATAATTGAGGTGTGATATACCCGCTAAACACACCGAACGCCAAAACGATCGGGTCGTTTGAGTCCCCCTCGTAGCTCAACCGCTGGAGAGTGAAACGTGGCGCTCGATGGCACACCGAGTACAATCGCCACTGCTGCTCGAACAGATTCCACGCATTCTGAACTTCGCCCATCATAATCGCAGGGTGCAGCGCGGAATCGAGAAACCCCCGTTGGCGTCGTAATAACGGTAGCTCCTGTTCTCGTAGAAACGCTCTGAATCGCGTGTTTTGGCTCAAGTGTGTGGTCGAATGCGCACCACTTGTCTTTCTCGTGGCTCCGTCCTGCAGCCACCCATGGTGAAACGCAGCAAAATACTCGACAATGGTTCGCACCGCGTGCTCCGCTCGTGCCGTCTGCTGAATACGGCTCATGTTCTCCACCAGAGAACGCCGCAACTGCAAGTCGACGATCTGCTGCCTCAATGCGTTGGTATCGAGCTTCAGTCGATCTTCTAGCATCTGCAATCGGTCGCGCATGCGGCGAAGTCCCCTCGAAAACTTCCTCTTGCGTGAATTGACCGGCACAAATTCCCCATTTGACGTAATCAGAGGCTCTTGTCTATCGTCGCGCTCGTACGGCTGCGCGTCTTCGAGCGTCGCGATGACCGACAACCGCTGCGACTTGGCGTCCTCCTTGGGCTGTGGGAAGCTCATCTAATAGACTGACAGTCCCTTGAGGGTGGTGACGGGCTGGGCAGTGGGGGAGGCATCGGAGACCGTCGCGACGTGGTGTCGCTGGTGTAGAGTAACCTGGTTACAGTACACTGCAGTGTGATGGAAGCCAAGCGAATTCTCAATCAAATGCACTGGATCAAGATAGTGTTTCTGTATCACACGCTTTGTTACGTCTGCTTTTTGTATTGTCACACGTAACCGTAAATAACGTAATTTATGTGATGAGACACCCACCACTCATTTTAGTGCCGTGCTGTTTGTGCCATTGACGTCTCCTGATCAGTGCCTCCTTCTTCACGCCTATGACCGACGGTGACGTCGTGAGAGGCCTGCGCCAGCGTATATGTACAGGGGGCGTGAAGAGGTTATGACGCAATACCTCATATGTGATTCTGTCTTCCGTCGTGTGTCTTCCTTGCCACAGATGCATGCCGCAATCATCGTGTGGACAGATGAGTTTGATGAGTTCTCCACACAGGGATGACGAGTTTGCTTGTCTTCAAGCTCTTCGCTACTCGCTCGAGTTCGCAAGCAAAGATGACGCGTCTGTTCAGTAGATACAACCATTTCGTAAGCGATCTTGGACGCGTCCTCGAGTGAGTGAACGAGTAATTGTGATCAAGAGGTCCTGATTATCAACACCATTCGAAGTACACTTGAGTCGGTATTACAATAATACGAGTTCGAAGCCAATCCGCCTATAATCCGTACTCCATTCTTTTGAACGCTTTTGTACCCGCGTTGTGTACAGCAGCACTTCTTCCTCTAACTGAGGGCTGTAGCAAAGACACGCATTTGTCGTCAATGCGTTGGGCAATGCTTAGAGAGAGCGACGAAATGAGCCAACGAACTTGATGGCGTTCGAGACAAAAATAACAGGATAAAATAAGTTACGCCGACGCTATTTCTTGATGCCACTACCAGTATGACCTTCCGCCACAGTCTTCGCGTGGTCATCTTTCAACACCCACGACTACGAAATAAGTGGTTAGCTGTGCCTTTTCCTCTGCACCTTGCTGCTTCGTCGTGCAACAATACGTCTTCAGAGCATACGTACGTCCAGTGTTTCGCGTTGCAAATCATGCCATCAACGGATCTCAACTGGGTACATCGCGGCGAAATACCTTGAGGCTCATCAGCCATGCAAGCGTCTGTGGAGCCGAAGCCCCCTCGCTTTGTTCATGACAAACTTGAGCCAGGAATTGTGCAACGTCACACAAGAGGCTAGAAGACTGGATGACTTGAGAGGTATGATCTATTCACTAAATGAGCCACCAGCGAGCATGATCATGTCTTCTGAGCGCCCTTCGACATGCTTACGCCTTCAAGTGGGCCGAATCTGTTCTGACATTCCGATCACACTTGCGATCATCACGCCGTGAATTATTGGCAATACGTGGGCACATCCATCGATCATAAGCCTCGTGCCCAGTATTGCGTCCATGAGAAGCTGTTGACTTATCTGGAGAGGGATCTCGCATAAGGTCAAGACTCGAGCCGATTGAGTTCCAGAACGGCCATTTCACCAAGTGAGTTATTATCAATCTTTCGGCGACTGCGTGTTGCTCGAGTGGGGATTTGGTGGTTAATCAAGTCAAATCAAATGGAAGTGTTCAACGAAGCTGATTCCTCGAGCGATAAAGCTAAACGATAGTTTAAGCCAATGCACTTCACGGTGAGTCTGCGTCAGTTGCCAGTCAGACAAGCTATCAGCGCGCGCATCTTGAGACACAGTACACAGTCTCGTGACTTTAAATCGTTGTTCCTTGACATCAATTCTCATGGTGTGCGTTCCGACTCGTTCAGTGCAATTCCATGACAAGAAAGTGACCGCAAAATCCGCAAGCGACTCGCTGTCATGAAATTAAAGCAAATGTTGGCTTGACCAGAGGGCATCGATATGCAGTTCTTCGAGACCACATCATTCGAACTCAAATGCTTTCGATCGCAACGCTTCTTCTCATGCTTTGCAGTCTCATTCCCTTCGCCCATCAAATCGTGTGTGTCACCTACACCATCCTTCACCTGCCAACTCAATCAGAACGCCAAGAAGTCCACCAACTCGGTGATGCAACCGCCTGGATTATCGATTATGCTCTGCATTCACTTAACGCTGTGGTGGAATACGATAGACCACAACCTACTATGAGACGCCACCAACAGATTCCGTTTGCAGTCATCTTCGACCTCACAGCTTCCGCGTCCAGTCATATTCCACAGGTGAGACCTTCGTCGGCATTCCTCGTGAGTCAGTTCGCTTTGGGAAGCAGGCGCCAACACAAACCACCGTGTTTTGAAAAGCTACGTCACCTGACCGGCCAGTGGTTGTGAAACAACTATCCTGTGGGCCACCTCATTAGATCAGTCCATTTCGGCTCTCAATGCCGGCACCTGATCTGACACCATCACTTCGTCGACTTTGAACGGAAAGTAGCAGAGGATGCACGGTGCAGATCCGGTGTAAGCCTCAGTCGTCAGCAACCAATCGTCATGGTTGATGTCTTCTGTCTTCGGTCGTCTACGTGGAGAGCTTGACAACGCATGTCTGATCTGCAGCTGATGCCGTCATCAAGAGTGAATGCACGATGGTGAAGAATGGATTCGTCATTTTGGAAGACGATTGGAGCAGTTTACTTGTGTATTGATCCGAGTGGTGACGATGGGACATTCTGGTTTCGCGTTGATTATAACGCTGAGCACAGGTGCGGGCTCGCATGATTGTCGCTGATTGATATCAAAGTTCCACTTTCCATGGGAAAAAGCAAATTTCATTCATTTTGACGTGAGATACTCAGAAATATGGATGTTCTACGTCGGTATCCACCTTGCCTGGTTGAGCCCCATTCTTGACGTGCCTTTTGATGCCGTTTTCTTTCATTCCATATCCAAACCTGGTAGAGCTTTCACCAGTCCTTCGTCGATCGCTTAGGTTAGAATTCGGCATTGATGGTGCAGACTCAACGTGTCCAATGAAGCAATTGTCGGTCACCAAAGCGGTACTCAGCACTCGTGCCACATCGTTGAGATCACCCAGTATATCAAACAATGCTGTGGAGTGGTCTAGCTCAGCCGCATACCGTGTGATCCGACCGTCACTACCGAAGAAGCAGACCACGGAACATGGATACTCGATAAAGGAACCTACTAGACGGCGCACGAGGCGAGCAGTTTTCAATATGTGAGGACAGAATTCCTCCAGAAGTCTCGGAGTGATATATCCGTTGAACACACCAGTTGCGACCACGACTGGGTCGTCGATGGTACCATTGTACTTTACACTGTTGAGACTCAGGCGTGGCACGCGGTGGCATTCCGAGTAGAGACGCCACTGATTCTTCAGTAGCCTTAAGCCATCGGGAAACGCCCCCATGACCATACTAGGATCGAGTTTTGTCTCCGTGAAGTGGTGCTGACGATCCAACAACAACCGCTCTCTCTCCAGAGCAAAGGAATCGAATCGCGAGTTTGCCGATGTCCGAGAAGCCAACGGTATATTCCGTCGTCTCCTCTAGCCACCCGTGGTGGAACGCACTGAAATACTCGACCACCGTGCCCACGGCTCCTTTCAAGCGCGCCGTCAACTGTAGCTGCGTCCTCGTCTCCACCAGCGAGCACTGCAGATGGAGATCCGCGATCTGCTGTCGCAGCGCGTTCACGTCGAGCTTTAGTCGGTCCTCCAGTGTCTGTAGTCGGTCGCGGAGCCTCCGTAGACCTCGTGGGAACATGCGCTTGCGTGAGTTGCCTGGCATGATATCGCCTTTGGGTGTGAGCGTAGGCTGCTGATTCTCGTCGGCCTCAAAAGGTGATGTGTCCTCGAGAGTCGTGATGACTGCGTGTGGCGTCCACGATCGAGACGTGGTAGCCTGTAGACCCGCGGGCGTGGCGTGACCTTGTGGTTCCTCGTGGGCTGAGGAGGGGCTCCTGCCAAGCCAGACGCTTGGGAGATCATGCGTGACGAGGATGGCAACGTGAAGACTTCTGGGGGGCGGCTGGAAAGCTCAGTGTAAGCTCATGGAGCCACGGGTCAACAGCTGGGGCTGTCGACAGATCAGCGCCCGAAAGGAAGTGGAGGGATTCGGCCAATGAGGACCGCACGTGGAGTGATTTGCTGTCGTTGTACATACCTGATCTTGGAACAGAGCCCAGGGTGTAGATCGTGTTCTGTGCTGGGCTGCCATGTTGTGGTTCGTATCACGCTAGATGATCGCAACGTGGAGGTCACATGTAGAAAATGAACGAAAGATCGTGGAAATCGCGAACAGGAAGGTCGGGCAGTACTACAGTGCAGACAGCACGTGCACGCTTCTTGAAAACGCACCTTGGGGTTGAATTGAAATTGGGATCGATCGATGAATCATTCTAACTTCGTGCTCAATCAACCTACTGGACAGCACCCTGAGTTTGTCTTCAACCGACAGCCCTGATCATCCGACTGCACTACCTACACCAAATGTCATCGTTTCACTTTTCTCGTATGGTAATGAAATCAGGAATTTTCGTATGACCCAAAACACGTCACCGAAAGCGCAAAGCCGCCGCTCGTCGACGCGCACGACGTCGCCAACTCCCCAGCACTCGACTAGTAGAGATCTAATGCATGCAGCACGAGCCCTGCGTGAGCAAATCCATGAGACCAAGGAAGAGGGTTCTGAGAACGGGGAAAAAGGCACTAGCCAAGACACCGCGCAGATGCTGCGCGACAGCCAGGGAGTGGACCAGAAAGCAGCATCCAAAGTACCGACTGT
>KE464615.1:0-14588 GCA_000387445.2 Pythium aphanidermatum DAOM BR444 | reverse complement strand
ACCAGCGGTTGGTGCGCTCTTACGGGCGGCCTTAGTGGCGAGCTGCTTGCGCGGGGCCTTACCACCGGTGGACTTGCGGGCGGTCTGCTTGGTACGGGCCATCTTCTTGGAGCTTGGTCGGAGGCTTGAGTCTTGGACTGGGAAATTCCGAAATGAACGAGCGAGAGGACGAGGACCAAAGGCTCAAACGCGTGGACGGCTGTCGCAGCGCCGCACTGGCTGTTGATGCCACCTCTTTGGGTGCAAGTGCTTTGCGGGGGCTGCAGTAAGGAGAGATGAGCTCCCAGGTGGTTGCCACTGCTGCTGTTTAACAGGCTCAGGCGGGCGAGTCTGCAAGGCGGGGCGACGTCTCTCCTCGTCAACAAAGAGGCGGCCGTGTGGGAAGGGGTCGTCGACCACACACGCTAGCCCTACTTGTATGAAAGTTTGTATGCGGCTGTCCCACCCCCTCAATTTCAAGATTTCAAAGGAGGGCTCACGACTACTCTTGAACTTTGTATACCAAGCCGGCTGGTCCCCTCCGGCCAGTGACCAATCTGGCGTTGGCGAGGGGTAGGTGGTCGGGTCGATGTTGGTACTGCACTGAAAGTTGGAGCGAAATCCAGTGTGATCGTCCACGAGTGTTGCCCAAGCGACTTGTTCCAGCGAGAACCGTTCCGCCCTGGTCTCTTTCGTTCGGTGATGTTGCTCGAACGCACGTTCGAACAACCTCGCGGGACAATCTAATCGAGCAACCATCACTCACGACCACACGACCAACACAACGCCACCACCCAACTTAGTCACGAAAATGAAGGTCCTTCAACGTGGTGATGATGACTACTGTATGTCGCTACCACCGCATGCGCCGCCGCATCGCCACACAGTACGTGCCGCCCAGCTGAGAAACGCTACCGGCAGGACACGGCACGCACTCTTTCTTGAGCAGGTCCATGTAGTGTCCCACGGGGCAGCAGCGTCCGCCTTCAGTGCTGCCGACTCCACTGCTCTCTTCCATCGAACCATCTTGACCCGCCTGCAGTGCTCGCCGCGTAAGCAGCTCGGGAACTTCTTCTTCACCGGTTGTTCCTTCATCATTGGCGCTTTCTATGGATGCCTCGTCTGTCTCACCCTCGCCCTTGGAGCTGCTACTGGTTGGATCCTCCTCCCCTTCTTCTACATCGTCTTCCTCATCGCTTGATCCGTCGGCTTCGTTATCAGAGCTCGTAGTGCTGTGCTTTGACTCCCATTGCACATCCGAGAACACTGCGACTTGGACATTTGCACGGAGGTATAGTGGCGAGGTCACGTTGTGGTACTGCACGAGGTTTGCGCCCTGGGGCTGCGGACCGAACACGGCTGAGACCAGGAAAGGGCTGAAGAGCGACGGCATGATGCGCATTGGATCCAGTTCTGCGTCAGGTTCGAGAGCTTTGCTCAAGCGACAAACTTTCGGCATCGTCGGATTGCAACTGGACAGCCCAGCCAGCACTATCTGGTCGCAGGCTCGCTTGTTGGCTGCAGGTTGCGTCTCGTACTGTGTGATGAACACGCTGTCATCGTCAGGAATTGCCACCGTCTTCCCACCCAGTGCGAGTCCATAGGACGACACGCCTGTTGACTGCACTGTGAGCTTGACGGCGTTCTCTCGTTGCATGTAATTGTCATATCGAGGCGGGAGAAAGATCTCGAACGATCGCACATAAAACACTGTGGACGCAAGAGGGTGCTCTCCGATCGCCCACCCAAGTTTGGATAGCCACTTGGCGTCTGTAGGCACGCGGAACTGGACGCTTTCACCATTCATTAGCCGCGGGAGATCGAGGAATCCTTCTGCATGGCCGTCAATTGGCCGTGTTGGAATCAGTGGCTGCCAAGAAAATGTGTCTGCCTTCGTCGCGCGTTCGGAAGCGATCAACTGCGCGATGTCGTCGTCCTTGATGAGCTTTCCTTTGAATATTGTCCCAGCACAGATCTCATTCGGAGTTCCGCCAGCCAAGTACGCGTCGTTGTTGCAAAACTGCACTACGGTGTTCAACAACTGCGCTTGGTTCATACTCAGTCCGACGGCGGCAACTCCGTTGGAATAGCTCTGCTTCTTCCTCCAGTCAGCCCACCATTTCTCCTTCGCTTGTTCATTGTCATCCCATTTCTTGGACAGCTTTTGTTGGGAAGCCTTCGTGTTGGCGAGTTGCTTCTCAGCATCCACTTTCATTTCTTCCGCGTTTTTCGTGTTCACAGCAGCCGTGGCAACCTCGAATAGTATTCCGATTGCCTCTTGAGCGAGATCAATACTCTCTCCCAGGCTACCAAACACTTTCACAACCAGGCCAGGTACCGTCACGCAAGCGTTGTAGCCATCAATGTCGATAACTGCACACAAACTGTCGACTACCTCACCAAAGAACGCACGAATCTTCTCAACCTCGGCAGGCGTGACTGGTGATTTGAAGTTGCTGTACACTGCAAGGAAGCTGGATGCGTGCTCGTTCAATTTCTTTTCATCGATTGCATCAGAACTCATCATAGGCGCGAGCGCCGCGTTCACTTTGCCTACTTCGTCACGATAATCAACCATTCGCTTGATGATGTCTGCCACTTGCACGACCATCTCCTCCGAGATTCTACCGGCAAGTCTTCCAGTAGACACAGCGACAGAGATACTCTTGCCGAGGTCGTTCGCACTCGAAACAACCTCACCGATGCCTGCAGGATTAAAGCCGGTCACTGGATTTACGACCTGTAGAGCTGACACGGCGGTCGAGATTGCATCGAGTGTTGCTTCGATTGCAGCCTCCACCTCTGCACGCTTTGCAAGGTCTTTTATCTCTTGCATGAGCGAGTCCTTGTGATCATGAGCTGTCTCAATACCCGCTTGCATCATCTGCATCTTCTTCTTGTACTGCTCAAACTGAGCATTCTTATCGAACGTCGATGTTGTCACAAGGTGATCTCCTAGAGAGCGTTGAGACTCAGCTTGCTGTTGGGCAGTGATCAGCATGGTCTTGAGTGTATCGTCTTTAATGTCCTTTGCCGCCTTGTCGGCACTTGTTTTCAGAAACTCCATGAGCTCGTTCCTCTTTTTCTTCAACAATTCAATCATATCATCATTTGTCTTCTTCTCATACAATCGCTGTAACTTAGCTTTCAAGTCCACGCCAGCGTTTGCAATGAGTGATGTAGTCTCGGAAGATGTGAATAGCGAGCCATCCGCCTGACCTAATACACTGATCTGTGCGTGAACTTTTGGGATAATGCAGAACTTTGCTTCAGTGGTTGCGTTACAAAACGTTGCAGCCGTCGCAGCGGTCGCGATGAAATTCTCGTGCTGTGCGTACTGAGCGAGTCCCTTCACATTGTTTTCTTGCATCATCTTCGTGACATCGTCGATAATCACAGTCGCAATCGCTTCACCAACGGTGGTATTCTTCTCGAGGAATGGTGCAGGGAGGTACCGAAACAGCCCGAGCTCTCGAAAGATGTTTGCTTCCTTGAAGTTATCGATTTTCTCCTTGATCAGGCTTGAAAACCAGAACTTGCCGTCACCGTCACGCTCAAGATATGGCTCAAAGCTTCCATCAGGGTACATGAACTCGGTATAATTAAGTTTGTCCATCAACGATAAGCCTTCAATGCTGTTTGCCAGGTCGCATGAGTAGATATAGGACTTTGCAATAATCTTGAAACGAGTATTTCCTTCTGCAGCGAAAATGTCTGTGTTTGCTTCCAAGTCTCGCATAACTGCATGCTGGACGATGAGAGCTGCGAACGAGGCTACTTTTGCACTCTGTTTATCCTTGAAGCTGGACGAGTTTTCCGCAGAAGACATGATCTCAGTGGTCACTGCTTGGCCCACGGATTTGTCAATCTTGTTCGCGAGAGCGAATGTGTTCAGATCGACCAAATCAGGTAGTTCAGCTCCAAAAGATCGATACTGTTCGGCGTACTTGGGTATATGTACAACCATTACGCGGGCCATGGTGTGGATAATATGATGCAAGTCGACGTTCGAACAGTTCTTGATGAGGAACTTGTTGAAGTTCATATTGAGAAGCACAGCGTGGGCCAAGTCAAAGGCGACAAATGAAGAAGACGGAGACCGACCGCTTTCGAGTGCCTTGCGACGAGTATTGGTGATATATGTCATGACTGCTTCTTCTGATCCTGCCCCACGGGCGGACGCCGCAGAGAATATCGCATTTTCAGTGACAGTGTTGGCTAATGTCAAGCTGCTCGCAATGATCTTGTTATCGTTTCGAGTATCGGATGGAAGTGAGCGGAAACTGACAAACTGGCCGGCGGGAGTCCTGAGAATTACTGCGTCTCTTGAAGGATTCGTATAAATTTCCAACTTGAGGGCTTCATCTTGGCTCCCCCATTTGATGACATCGGTGGTGGGATCGTAACTCCAGAATTTACGTGTAGCGTGCGAGACAACGTTCACGGTCGTTCCATCCACAAACAATACTCCCAGCTTTTCGTTATCCGTAAACCCCGACGCTTCAAGCACCATCGAGTCGTTGTTACCACCGATAAATCCGTGTGTGACGTTTACGAAACCCAGCCTGCGATTTGCAACGAAGCCGTATACAGCTGAATCCAGTGGCTCGAGAGAGAGGGTGGCAGCCTGAAGATCAGCCAACTTGGTTTTCTTCAGTGAACTGAGCGTGGTAGTAATCGTCGACACGACTGTTCTGGGCTTGCTTTCCTCGACCGATTTCTCTTCGACCCCTCCTTCTCCTTCACTTTCCTCGGCATCAGTGCCAGTGTCTCCCTGCAATCGTCGCATGATGTCTGGAATCGACTCATCGGCAGTAGTTGCGTCGCTCTCGTCCGTTTCACTCTTCTTCTCGGCGTCGTCTCCTCCGGTAGATGATCCCTCTCCTTCTGGTTCGTCTCCACTTGATCTCTGTGTGTCCGCGTCAGAGCTACCTTCAGCTTCCTCGGCCTCCTCTTCATCGCCCACTTCTGAATCATCCATTTCAAACTTGTCCAGCAGAGATGCGTCCGTCACCAATGTCCACCCTTCCTGCACCATTCACATTCATCAACACTTGCCCCGCCATTTTGCCCCCAAGATCCTCATCACGCACCATTGATTCCTCGTTTGTAGCCAAACCATTGTCTCTTTCTCCACCACTACCGCTCTCTTCGTCACTGCCTTCAGCCTCGTCTTGTGGGTTTCCATCGAATGCTTCCGTGTCTTCGACCTCATCAACGGCTTCTTCTTCTGCTACACTGGAGTCATCCACCACCTCCTGAAGCGCTCGTTCTTCGCCATGGCCACGCCATGTCATCGCCACACTCGAGACGATCCCTCTTGATGCGTATTCTGTCGACATCCAGCATAGTAGAGCATAGGCGGCGATGACAAGCACGCCTCGCATCACCACCCGTCGTCGCCATGATCGCGCCGCTGTGTCGCCTATTGCCGGCATTTCTTAGCACACAACAAATGCACGCACGCACAGCTAGCGAGATAGAGATGTTCTGCGTCCCTCCATAGGCTCCCAATCGCTCCCAGACGCACCGCATGCGCCAGCCCCATACATCGTCGCTGGTTTCCACGTCACATCATGATGCGCTCGTCCTGCCACCTCACCAACGACCGAATACGAGAAGTTGATTGGTTGAAATTGGAGCCACAATGCAGCGCTGGGTTTGCTTCTTTTATTGACTTGTGACAATATCAATTCGTAGAAACGAATGGTTTTATTGGGCGAAGCCCCATCATACCGGCTTGGGTCATCGGGTTAGGTTTCAAAGGTACATCCACGTTACAGACATTGACCAATTACCGCTCATGGATTTATTCGCATTCATGGGCAATGGATTCATTCATTCGTTCGCGAGTGATCGAAAAGAGAGGGAATCTGGGAAGGGCCATAAGCTGCATCGAGTTTGGTCTCTCTTTAATGACATTGAAAGCATGGTTTTTCGACAGTACATAATTTTGGTTCGTGTGATACGAACATGTTGTGTTGCAAACGTCGTTAATGACAGGTTTTTTTGGCCCCAGAGGCACTGGAGTCGATTGTGGGACACCTTCTTTTAAGTACGACACATCATTCATGCATTTGGAACATTGCTTGGGTCCACGTGCGTTGCTTGGGTCCACGAGCGTGCTGTCTCCAATGTGAACGACGTTTTGACGTCATAGCATTGTCACGTTCGTGTGACACGAGCCGAGTGCAGTATGCATTTGGAGCATTGTGTCACGTTCGTGTGACACGAACCGAGTGCAGCATGCATTTGGAGCATTGCTTTCTACGAGTCTGTGTGATATTGTTCTCTTCCAAGGTAGTGTTACATCTGGGTAATATTGTTCTCTTGCAAGGCAATCGCTTGCATCTGCCGAACTACGATGCTTATGTCAGCCCTCGTCTTCATCTCTAAAAGATGAAGCCGACTCCATTCATTCTGTCGAATTACTTTGGTTGACATTTGGAGTGCAGTTTGATTCCTCTGCAGTCGCTGTGTGAGAAATTACGCCATGCCGACGTCGAACACGAGATAGGCCGACGTAAGCAAATGCTGAGGTCGGAATGGCAGTCGGATCAAACACAAGCTTAGGAAAGTCAAGCCTTGGACTTTGTGGATGGTCATCGCAAATGCAAGTCGAAGAGGAAGACCTGTCCGCGTCACGCGAGCTCGCTTTCCCGAGGTTGTCCACGTGAGTGATTGTGGAGGGATCGGAGCGATGTTGGCATGTGTCGGATCGAACGAAGGACAGACGTGTTTGTCCTTCATTTCGATAAGAATGACAGGTAACGTGGAGTGATTTGAGTACAAGAACTCGACAATCACACCTTTGCTACCGTTGCAAAGGCCAGCACGCTGAACAAGATTTGTGGTGAGTGTGACTAGAGTGCCTCGAGCAAGTCTCACCCGCGAAGCGACAGTCCTGTGACGACTAGTGTTTGGTTCACGAGCATCTTGCAGTGCGGCCGATATAATCGAACTCTCCAGTGGCTGGCAAATGTCACCCTCTCTAGTGTTCTCTGTGACTGAGTGCTCGGCGTCGATATCAATGATATGGTTGTGTTGCAGCTGTAAGCACCTCTCGTTTGCTTCACCGACATCTGTGTTTGATACGCAATGTGTGTTGCCGAGTTGGACAACTTCGGCATTTTTTTGGGGGGTCACAAAACGCTTGTTGAAAAACTAAAGATCTAAGTCCGTCTCGTCCATGTGACGCAATCGTCTGAGTGCATTGAACCAATCAGGGTCTTGAAAACCACGCTGTTGAGAATGAAGAGTGCATACATTCGAGATCGATTACCATACCTGTCGACCACGAAGTTGACATTTGTTCGACAATTTTTCGACTGGTGTCGCAAGTGACGCTGGCATCACCGAGCTAAGCTGGCCCATATCACCAGCCAGAATTACGTCTCGACCACTAAATGGCTTATCACGCTCGCTTGGCCATATTTCCGTCATTCTTTGGTCCATCCAGTGGAGCATAGCACACGAAATGACACTCTACTCATCAATGATCACCAGTTGAACGTTGCGGTACTTGTCCTGTAGAGAACGTTGTGTAGAGAGCCCTTTCTTCGTGGTCTCAAGTGACTTATATGGTTTGCTGAAGTCATTTGTTCGGGAGCATCCCCGACTGGATACACATATGTTTTAGGATGCGCTGACTTTGAAGTTGAATGGTCTCTGTTAGATTCCTCGACAAACGACTTCACTACAGACGAAACGAATCTCTTTGCTTTCTCGTACTCATCCGCAGAGCAAAGAACGCCAACACTTGGCACCATTCGAGTCATTGATTGCTTGACAGGGAATACTTCAGGAGTATCAGCTAGTGTAAAATTCCACTGTGCTTCTGGAAGAGCTCCAGTCATCGGAGTCTCTCCATGGTCTTCTTGCTATGCGAGTTGATGTTGCCTCTCAATGTCCTCCATCACTTCCGGCGGTTTTTGTAACGCAGCAAATTGCGTAATACAGTCTTCATCTGACACTGGTAATTCGTCAAGAGCTCGCCACGAGGT
Source organism: Pythium aphanidermatum DAOM BR444 (assembly GCA_000387445.2). NCBI lineage: Eukaryota > Oomycota > Peronosporomycetes > Pythiales > Pythiaceae > Pythium > Pythium aphanidermatum. Next base: position 6,606 of record KE464615.1, on the reverse strand, counting down.
ATTAAGGAACAATCCCGAGAAGCAGTAACTGGCATCCGCTGGATCCGTACGAAGTCCTGAACTCTTCACAATCGCTTGTGGTTTAAGCCGTGCTTTGATGAATCCGCTACCATCCGTACGTGGCCAGCGTTGAAGTCGTTGGCTTGGACTACGAGAGCGATTGCAGGGCTCGTATCCCTCGCAAAACTCTCGTTATGTCATATCCCTAAAGACATCATCGTGCGGTCGCGCAACATAAGCAACCTCAATAGCCTCCCATTGAATGCCTTCCTCCATTGGTTCGCAATCTTGTGTTTCCATTTCGCGTAAACAGTCTGCAACCTCCACTCGATACGATCGTAGAGAATGGCGAAGACATTTCACCTTCAGTACACTGCGACTCTTTCCAAACATTGGCTGACTCCGCTGCAGAATCCATAATGCTTCTTGTGCGCTAACCTCTCGTGTAGCAATTGTAGCATTAGCGACGCGACGTAGATCGCTGAGGTGAGAGCTACTGACACTCTTTTCAAGAGTGCAAGTGATCGCATTCTTGAATTTGACGGTGTCAGGTTCTGCCTTACTCACGTACGCGGTCGTATATTCCGCTGCACCGTACGCATTGCCTACCAACTTCACATCCATATTTGCACGCCAAGTTTGCAAAAGAGCACTGTTATAGCCATTGGTAAAAGCATCGTCTCGTTGACACTGGACGTCAACCTTGATGCTACCATTGATACCCTTTGTCAGCACAACAGATGTCTCATCGCGGAGTTGCTTAGAAAGATCAAATCTACATCTGCCAGTCTTCACTCTACAACTTGACTTCTCAAAACACTGATGCTGCTGCACACGACTCACTAACCGTGAGACATCGCATAGTGTAGCCTGAATGTCGCTTGATGGAGGAGCGCGATGCGAGAGGACATCAATTTCTGGATTTGACGTTTGCACGCTCACAAGCACAACACGACCAAGGCATTTTCTGACGGAATGTGCGCTCTGAGATGTGTCTATTCAAAAATGCGGCTAGTTGAGCTCGTCCCTCATCGGTTTTGCTAAGCTCCAACACGTTTGGCGCATTTTCAATCCATAGTAATCCATGGATGTGTGGTGAGCCTCGACGCTGAAACTCGACACGCCAGAAATAATCGACAGTTTTCCCGAGAGGCTCGGAAGGACCATGCATAACATGATCGAAGAACGCCTTGAAGCGACGGTAAAAATGACGAGTCGCAATATCTGGATTCTGATTCAGTAAACGGCGACGAGTAGAGACAAGTAAGCGTTCGGCGTCCGCGAGAGACAAAGATGGATCGCATGCACAAAGCAAATCTGGCCAGACAGTATCTGCTGCACTAAGCGTGAAGAAAAACGTAGGATAGGGGTTATCCAGCACTCTATTGCCAATAAGACCCATCAACTCGTCTCGCACATCCGACCAATACAACCCACTTCCACGAACGGATCGGAAATAGGGCTTCAGTTGCCGCAAAAGTGCTTGTGCACGTTCCATTGATGAGCAAGACCCAGTGCCATCAGACGATGTTTTTGCCATCCGTGCTGGAATCCTACGCGTCAATCCGTCAACTTGCCGCCGTTGAATCAAATTCAGACAGAAGAACTTAAAGTTTGGGTGGATGACGAATCGACGATCATGCCACCCCGCATGAGAAAATTGCAGAACTCTGCAAGTTCGTATGTATGCTCTCTGCTTTCAAAGTCCGTCGCATTGTAGCCTCCTCTTCCGTCTAGAAATAACTTCGGAAAACACAACTGCATCAAAGCCTTTGCAGTGTATTCGTTCACCACCTCTACTGGCCGTTCCAACGGCACATCAAATGAATCGTTGTGCTTCCCCAAAAGATGAGCTACCTGCTCACTCTGTGTCTCAGTACCACGCTCACATTGCTCCATCTCAAACGCTTCTACTGACAAAGGTTCCTCCATTTCCTCAACGTGGTTGATATTTTGTCTGGTCTCACTCGCAACCCCACCTGCGTCATCCACACAAAGCACAATATCTTCTTCCGGCGTAAAAGCCAACGAAGCCAGTGTTTCTTCGGACACAGTGATGCCTTTGTAAAATGGGTTGTGCGTTAGAAGCCATAGAAGAGCTTCTCGAATGAGATTGGGACGTATCGTAAACACGGGCCGTCCATCACCAACGCCCTGTGAATGCACACGAACCACTCCACACTTCGAAAGTGGACGAGGAAGACTCGATGCAATGTCACATGCCTTATTCCAATAACTAATCGCATTGCCACGCGTACACTCTTGACCTGATCCCCGAATCTTGAAACACGTCGTAAAACACGTCCCAAGGCCAACCATGCGACTCTCAATGTCGTTCAATACTGCCAACTCAGGCGGCACCGATGCAAGAACGAATCCACTTGCCACTGAAAACTTTGGTACCAAGCCCTTTCTGAGCGAAGCATCACATTGAAGACAAATAGACGCACGACTCGAGCCATCACATGACGTAACAACACCAACAACACCAGCATGCAGGCCATGAAGATCACCAATCGAATTGAGAAGCGTCGAAAAGTACACGTCCGTAAAATCTAACGATCTCCACCTAGTGCACCGGACAGGATTTAGTGTCCCACAAACAGCACACACGAGCGAGAAAGGTTCATCGATCGCTTGATAAAATGCCGCACGATCTGCGTCTGTACATTGAGACTCCAAAGTGGACGGAATCTGGTGACTACCAAGACACTGATTCAACTCATTTCGCGACACTGTTAACGCTACTCGTTCCTCTCGATCACGCGTGGCTCTCTCTTCAAGTAGACTCGCTTCTGCTACCCAAGGTGGTTCGAGAACGTCATTCACCGTTGCTCGACGTATACGCTTTGTCGGATCGACACGTCGAGCTGCATTCACCACTTCTCGCGATCGCTTCTTATTGGCCTTCTTTCGCGCCATCGCTTTCAAAAGCTATGATGTCTGGTTCTGCCTTATTCACGTATGTGGAATGGTACACAAGATAACCAATGGAAGAAGCCATTTGTTGAGACTCACTGTCCTATCTTCCACATTCAGCCGCAACACTAGCCACCTCATGAGACTAGGCACACAAAAGACAGAACCAACTCATAAAAGCATAGACATTCGAGCTTCACATTCGGCTACTTCCCAGCAACAGCGCAAGTGACAGCCATGGAGTTCTTCGAAGAACTTGAAACCGATCTAAGGAACAAGAAACTGAACGTGAAAACATGCAGGTACTGGAAAAAGTCGAAGACGTGAAGAAGTTCACTCCTGAGCGCGAGGCCGAATATTCGGAGGAAACAGCAGCCGTTGATCTGTGCGTATACAAGCATTCAACGTTTGCAAAAGGATGGCGTTACACACTTGTCAACAAAATCGCAGCAACTGATTTCGAGAAGTCAAAAAAATTATCGAGGGTTTCAAAGAAGAGCGTCGCGAGAAGTATTTCTTTCATCTCACGGTCTGGAACCCATACATACCATATCCAGACAACTCCGTTTCAGCCAAACGTAAGACCATTACCCAGAGCCCCATCAAAGAAGGACGTACCCTCTTCAGTGATGGCGTCACACGCTTCCACCTCTACAAAAAGAAACATCAAGCGGAGGCGCCGTTCGAGTCAGTGATGAAGATCGAACACAACAACTCTCCGTCCAAGAAACAACATCACGACGCCTAGGTCAACTACATGGTCCACCCCGCGTGCCAACCCCATCGTATACGTTTCCACATTGGCATTTCCCATTTCAATTCTTTCCACTCCGAACCTTACTCATTTACGTGAAATGGAAACACGACGAAATCAAACCCATTCACCCATTAACACAAAACACAAACACTATCACACTTCGTCCCATACTTGTACTTCTCCTCTCCTCCCTCTGAGAACAACACGCTTCTTCATTCTACCACCAGCCAACCCATGAGTGCTCGCGTGAGCGTCGACGACAAGCTTGCGTTCATCAAGAAATGGCACGCACGGAAACACACCATCTCCCAACGGAAATTTTGCAAGGATAATGGTCTCAACCCTGCAACATTCAACAAGTGGTTGGCCAAACTCGATCGTCTCAAACAAACGGCTCCATCCAAAAAGAACATCCAACGAGCGAGCACTACCCACACGACACGCAGAAACTCCGAACATACATCGAGCAACGAATCGCACACAAGGCGCCGATCACAGTGACAGACATGCTGTCATTTGAACGACATGAAAACCTGCTCACGTTCACAACTAGCTACATTGCACGGTAGGTCATCCACCAACACCATTGTCAAGGCAACCAACTGACACTACAACTATAGATACATGTTCTGCCGTCGAATCCTTTTTGGTCACATGCTCGCAAATCCAGGGTCTATATTACCAACACCGATTGAAGACTCAATACCCGCAGCAGCAGCCAAGAAGCACAACTTCACATCGTTTGAGTTCACACCAGAACTGGTGTTCGTTGATAAGCCTGCACACAGGAGCGCAAAGATGTTCAGTAACTTCGGCCGATGTGGCTGCAAGGATAACTGCAAGCGAGAGTGTATCAACCGCGCATGTTCGGTAGAATGTACCAACAGAAACTGTTCGGCTACGTCATCATGTAAAAATCGATGGATTGGATCCACACTCGAGAACCAACTCGAAGTCTGGAACACACCACACACACAGCAAGGACTCCGGACGACCCTGGACATTCCGCCATCCACGGTCGTTATAGAGTACATTGGAGAATACGTGACCCACGCACGACACCGAGAGCGATGCAAACAGAACCACCGAACAACGACATACTACATGGAATGTGACGACGAATATGGAGTGGATGTTCGACACATTGGAAACTTAGCACGCTTCATCAATCACGCTTGCTCGCCAAATCTCATGGCAGTAAAGCGGGAAGTAGACGCCATTACGAGAGTCTTCCTCACAACTACACGCACAGTCAAAGCAGGAGAAGAACTCACATTCAACTACGGAAAGACTCACTTCACATGTCGATGTAGCACATGCATTTATTTCAATACACGTACCTCCACAATTCGATGATGATGGGGCGAAAAACCTTCAGAGAAGATTTTGGAGAGCACTCCAGTGATGGTTACTAGTCGGAATATACAGTAGTTTACGACAAGTTACGGGTTTCGTCACAGTGTGCCTGTCTATGCACGAAAAGACGACCTGGCGTTGATAGGCTTGCAACCGTAGACACCCGAGCGCACGATGGTGCAGTAGGAACCCCGGGGTAGCGCGTCCTGCACGCCAGGACAGTTCCCATTGGCGCGGTCGCTCACACATGCTGGCTCAGCGACGCAGAAGATGGGCTCGACGCCTTCGATGCTCATGGGCGAGTAGCCGTCGGAACAGACACCAGTCGTGGTGGTCAGAGCAGGCGTGATGGCTGGGAGCGTGGGAGCGAGAGAGACTGCAGAAGTTGGTTGAGGCTCTGTCATAGGAAGAGTGGGTGGCACCTGAGTAGAGGTACTGAGAGGCGTTTGGGAAGTCGCACTCGGTTCACTGGTGGTGCTCCCCGGGTGAGTAAGAGTCGTTGTCGGTGTGTCGGAAGAGGCTGGAGGTGATGCTGGAGCTGGTAGCTCAGCGATGACTGCGGTTGTGGGAGTGCCAGGGGTGTACGCTCCATGGCCTCCCTTGCAGCCGTAGACACCAGATGCCACAATACCGCAGTATGATCCTTGTGGGAGGCCTTGCTGGACGCCAGGGCAGGCTCCGTCCCAGATTTCGCCCATGCAAACGCGCCATCCGTCGACGCAGAAGATGCCTTCGACACCTTCGACACTCATTTCTGCCTGGCCGCCTTGGCATCTGAAGGGTTTTGGTACGTTGACACGTGGCTCGTTCGTGTCTCCGCTCGGTGATACGGTGTCAGTCGGTACGTCAGTGGGTTCATCGGCGGGTTCATCGGTAGGCGCAGCAGTGGGCACATCGGTAGGCACATCGATGGGACCGTCAATAAGGTCATCGTTAGTGCTAGGCTCGCCGCTTGATCCGTCAGTCGGTTGTTCCGTTGGAGCGTCGCTTGGCTGATCGTAGAGCGGTTCATCTGTGAGCATGGTCGTTCTTGCATCGCTGGAACCATCCGTGGAGTCATCGATGGGCTCTTCAACTGATGGTTCGGTGGTCGGTTGCGCCGAGACGTCAGTAGTCGGTGACACAGGTTCGTCTAGGGTAAGCGCTGGAGCGGCACTAGTGGGCGGGGCTGGTTGCACACCAACTTTGCAGCCGTATACTCCGGTCGCAACGAGGCCACAGTACGATCCTTCTGGTAGTCCTTCTTGGACACTAGGACATGCTCCGTCACTGATATTGGCGATGCAGATTGGACTAGCATCCACGCAGAAGATGCCCTCGATGCCCTCGACGCTCATTTCGGATTGGCCTTGAGAGCATGGAGCGTACGCACGTGCAGTGGTCGCAAAGAGGAGAGCGATGGTGAACGATCGGAACATGGGAGAGTGACGCTTGTCGGGACCGTGAGTGGAAAAGGCACGAGTTGTTTAGGAAGATGGAAAATGCCGAATGGGGTGTCGTGGGGTCGCTGGCGATTGGTGCTAGTTTTGTGCGATGAAGATGGTGATGGATGTTGCTGTTGGGTGTGTCTTGGG
>KE464610.1:0-14723 GCA_000387445.2 Pythium aphanidermatum DAOM BR444 | reverse complement strand
ATTCTCTACTCATGGAGCTACTAATTTGAGCATAGGAGACGGAAAATCGATGCAGTCGCTACTCCTTCCACCAGCACAGAGTAAAAATACGGCGAAGTTTGCGGCCACCACGGAAGTTGACGACCTCCCCACATTCCGACAATGGTCAAAGCTATTCCCAAGGTCAGCAGCAGAAGTTGACATCTCTGGAAGGTCCTTAACCGTTTCCCTTCGATGGGAACAGCAAAGTTCAGCAACTGAGGCAAAAACAGAGTCGAGTGATGAAGAGGATTCGCGCAGCGTTTTCAGGTTGGCAATTGCTTTCAAGACCACGCTTTCAAATGTCCCAGTTGTCATTTTCAAAAGTATTGTTACGAAATTCAGTTCACTTGAGGTTTCATCGTCGCAACGACTAGCTAGAGAGTGGGAGAATTCAAGAACCGTGTGGTGGGCTCGGGAAAGCTTTAGTCGAAGTTACCGACTGGGTACATGGTATAATGTTGACGTTGGTAGATATGGATCAGCTCCGATAACACAAGATACGCAGCGTGAATCAATCTCGGGTGACGAAGTTGCGTCCACGGATGAGCACGTCGAGTCTCCTGCTGTTGTTGCTCTAACGAACGCACACATCAGTGGTCTTCGTCGACTAGAACTATGTTTTGCAATGGAGAGAGTCCGGCAGGAAATTGTCACCAGGTATCTTGTCACACGCTTGTCCGACGAATACCCCCTGACTTTGGAGCGTGCCCAAGAGTGCTTCGAGCAATTACTCGGTGCAAATGCTGAAAGTATGCCAGAGCCAATGTCACCACCCGTTATCAAAGTCCTCCAGCTCGATGATGGTGCACTGTACCTCCGTCACAAAGCGAACAAAGAGATTTTTATTGCCCTTGAATCGGGTGATGTGAGGCAATTGCCTGGTGGCGTAGAAATGAACGAAGATGCTCCATCGATCGAGCACGTCACGCATTTCGTTTCCGAGCCAATCGCGCTGCTGAACGATTCGAATGCAAGTGCATTGTCCAACGGTGAAATGTGTGGGTTCTTGATGTTCTCAACCAGTGTTCAGCTGGACGAGTCTGCAGTGATGCACACATCGAGTCCTTCAAGTCCCCCAAGCAGTACAAACCCTTTAGCGTGGGCGAAACACACACTCAGTAGCCTCCTCGGATGGGAGCGGCGGTGGTTTGTGCTGAAAAGGCCTTTTCTTTACGCGTACAAGAGTTTCGCGAGGAAGGAGCAGATCGGTGTGCTTGATATAGTTAAGTGTCAGCTGGTGGTACCTTCTTCGTCATCGTTCACAGGCCGAAGACCCAGTTTACCTGGCAACGTGACCCAACAAGGTGGAGCGGCGGACGGTTCAACTCCTCCTAGCAGTGCCACATCACTTCCCTTTTGCTTTCAGCTCGTGAGTCTCGCCGGAAACAAATGCGTCGTCTGGTCTCTTCAGGCGTCCACACAAGCAGAGTTGCGAGCGTGGCTAGTGGCAATCGATCCATTGAAGATTGAGGCACGAGAGGCAGTGGCCAAGCAAACGCAGGCGGAAGGAGTGGTTGTTGCAACAGCATGAGAGTTGATCATAGTAGTGATATATGTATGTATGCATGCACGTCTCTGTGTTGGAAATTACTCTTGTGGATTCAGAGTGCCATGCCGTAGACGAAGATCACTGCCGAGATGGAACTGTTCTCCCAAGATATGGAGCACGCACCATCCATTTTTTCGTCCCAGAAAGCGACACTGGCGACATCCATCCCAGCTCCCTTGCGCTGGCGGATCAAGCACGTCACAACGTATTTGAAGTTCTACAGTGAAGAAATGTGAAGTCAGTGAGTTCTACACATGTTGTCAGACAACTGAAGATTGAACACACGGGACAGAGCTTTCGTAAGTCTTCGATGCATACCGTTGTCATCTGATTCACCCACCCATTCACTTTGCCATGATCATACACGTTCCCCTCGAGAACACTGAGCACTGCATCTTGCACAATCGATGTCACGTCCTCTTTGAAGTAAGGGAAGTCGAAGCAGGTAGTCGTGTCTGGCATTGTGGTTGTATGAGGTGGCAGCAAGAATTGAGGTATTATGAAAAGACGCGACTTTTCAGAAATCCCGTGAAGAAGCATTAGGGCGTGAGGTTCTTGAGACGCTCACTAGCATGTCTACTCGAGGTGACGAAGAGCAATTGCGCCTAAAGGAGAAAAGGGGGAAGACGAAGGAGAAAACAAAGCGATCAAAGTCACTAGATAAAGCCAAGGAGGAGAAACGCAAGAGACGATTACGCCCGATCGAAGAGGGTCGAGACTCGAAAAATGCCCTGGAAAATGTACCAGGAAGCGCTGCAGCTAATGAGCCGATGGGAGAGGCGAGAGGATTCACTCAAGAGCATATTCTCAATCTGCCACTTCTTGACACGAGCGATCAAGACAACAGTGAATCAATAGATGCCAAAAGGATTGGTTTTTTAGGGTTCCAATGACAAGGGCTCAACTGGTTCGCTTGGAGTCAAGTTGTACGTTGAACACGAGACAAGTGGTGAGTTCTTCCGGTTGCGTCCTCGAGTGAAGAAGATCCCACGCTTGACATCTGACCAAAATCCGCTACACCGTTTACGAAAGCGACAGCAGCGTCGACATGACAGAGGAGAAGATAGAGGAAGCGAACGTGATACTCTTAGCTGTTTTCGGGACACAGAAGCCGCACTCATGATGGTTTCCCACGGAATCGTGGTCGGTGTGAGTTGGATGGACGCATTCAATCTTGGCGCCTCGCACGATCAATTTCGATCCAACCTAACTATCCACACCAGATTTACATGCACCTACAGTGGTCTCTCTGATCGATCCCGGCAGTTCTTCTTCCTGATGTTCAAATATCCTCTTTTTCGTGCTTCGATCGTGGCGCATTGCAGATGACATATCCTGAATCCTTGACTATTCTCTCTCTACTTTGAGCTTGCTAGGACTGATGAGGCAGATCAGTAGGCTGCGACTACACCTTCACCGAGAAGACCATCACGTCTTGCATCGTTTCCACACAAGATCGATTCGATTTGTAAGTATCAAGGGCGTGTACAATCGGAACTGAATCACTCACAGATCGAGTGAGAGTGTAGCTGCAAAGCAGCTTCGTCTTGACTACGACGGCGCTTCTTGTTCTGCATGTTGGCTCCCCTTCGGCGATGCGACTATCTCAGGCATACGCGATCGATCCATCGTGGTAAGTAGTCGTCTCCAATTAGTTCCTCTCTTGCATTCTCAAACTCACTGTTGAGTCCAGGTGTGATGATTTGGCTGACCACACGACGCTCACTGGATCGAGGCTAGTAGCCGCGAATGCACTCACCCGTCAGCAGCAGTGCGCTATCGCGAACGCTGTGCTGCTAAGTATCGCGTGGCTTTTGTTGTGTGTTGTAAGTCACAAGAAGCCTCCTTCCTTTCTGTGCATGCCACTTACAGAACGTTTCGAGTAGCAATGGACATTGGGAAGGACTTCACACACTACTCTTCTTCGGTGTCTTCACGAGGCGCATTCGACCATTGATCAACTCGAACAGAGGTAAGTTCAATAGAAGCGTATCAATCACGACGCAATAGTTGATGGAGAACATCGTAGAGCCGAGCATATCGAAGCCTCCCACTTGGACGACCTCTCCATCGACGAGCTCAAAGACCTCATCCAACTGCACCAGGTACTAATGATGCTTCACTTACTTCCTACATACAGTCTGATCCTAAGCGTCTAATACCACTCGTCAGCACGCAATCGAGTCCACAGAGCGCATGCTCGTGACCAAGATCCAACTCGAGAACCCGACCACGTTTGGAGCCGCAAGCGCCTGGCGATCTTCTGCATAGCGGAATCAAGTGAACACGCGTCGCATGGATCGACAGACGTCACAGATCTTCTCTTTTGCCTCGTGATTGGGCACCATTTGCGCCAATGAAGATCCGCAGGTGTGCATCTTCACTCGCCTCCCCAAGCGGACGAGAAAAACACACCGAAGCTCACGGAGCAGGAGACACAGAGACGGAGAAGTCATGGTTGTAGTGGTATCATGGATGCCGAGGGCTCGCCGATCGAGCGTCGCGGCGCTGCGTCACCTCGCGACAGCGCGATGGAGCTCCTCACTCGTGACGCCGGAGTGGGTGCGCGAGAGCGACACCAAGAGCGGCGCCATCCGTGTGATCGACTGCGGGCATCCTGTCGAGTTCCAACGCGCGCATATTCCGACCGCTACGTCATTCTACGGCTTCAAGGCAACGAACTTGAAGGTTTGTATGGCGAAGTTGAGGGGATTGAGACAAATGCTGATAGCGTCTGTGGTGAAGGATACGCGCGGTGGCACTGGAGTGATCAGCAAGGCCGAATTCGAGCAGATCTTGGGCTTCATGGGCATTACCAAGGACTCCACACTCGTTTTCTACGACGACGAACTGAGCATCGTGCGCTATGGATCCATTGCGAAGACGTTAACAGTATCTGACAGAGTTTGTGCGATTGATAGGGCGCTACCCGCGCATGGTGGGTGTTCCTCCACTACGGCTTCCCCAAGGAGAACCTCAAGGTAGGGTCTGACAGAAAACACAATGAGAGGCATCAGTTCAGTGGTGACTAACGTGCGCTTCGACTAGGTTCTTGATGGCGGTTGGAAGCAATGGGTTCAGCAGATCAAGGAGGTCTCGACAAAAGTGACCTCATACGATTCGCGCGGATCGCTAAGGTAAGCTTTTCCTCTGTTCTCGTCGATCGGCACGTCATATCTGATATGCTTTGCTCGGACTAGCCTTACCGAAACGGGAAAGCTCGTCGGAATCGATGATGTGCAGAACGCCCTCCTAACGTCATCCGCAGACTTCGTTGACGCACGATCGTACGCTGAATACATCGGGGCTCAGGACAATGGCAACCGCCGTGTCGGTAAGGTCGCCAGCTCCATGTGGATCACTTTCGTCGTCACCTGAATCTCGATGTCCGGTTGTGATTGCTTGACGCAGGCCATGTGCCCGGTGCGATTCACTTCGATTGGAAGGATGGAGTTGACGCAACTCGCAACGGAGTCTTCAAGAGCAAAGACGAGCTCGAGGCCGAGCTTGTGAAGGAGCGCAACCTCACGGACGATCGCAGCACGCCGCTCATCACTTATTGCCAGCGTGGCATCCGTGCGGCGCATACTGGCTTCGTGCTACAGGAAATCCTGGGCTACAAGGACGTCAAGATCTATGAAGACTCAATGCTCCAGTACCTCAACCGTGATGATACTGCTATCGAGCGTAGCGACTAGGCTGTGATGATACATTCTGAATCACAGCAGCTGTCTGTAGTGATTGGAATGGACAGGTGTAGCTACACTAACGTGGCTTAACGGAGACTACAGGCTGAGTTGATGGTCAGTGAGATTGCGGACAGTGCGCCAATGATCCCTGCAACTCGTTGAAGGTTCTAATTGCACACCTCTCAGTGAGAGGTGTGTGCGACACACAGGAAAGTCGAACGTGGTGGTCAGCCCCATGAATGCGCATTGAAGGGATCAGCGCGGTGGCGGCTGGGCAGTGCTGAATCAGCGCCGCTGATCGCCAGATCGGCTCCAGCTGCTCTAGAGGAAGGGCGATATGAGAAGTCGCAGTGGCGTTCTGTCCAACTTCGAAGGCTTCGAAGAACGATCGTCGCGACTCGTGCACAAGGACCTGGCCATGTCGACGGGATCATCATCACTCAGACTCGAATCCCACTGACTCCTCGCTGGACCCATTCAGGTTTAATACGCGCTTTCTATTGGCTGCTATACGAGTTTTAACTGTTTTGATTGGATGAAAAGGGCTGAAGCTGGTGATCAGGGCTGATACGTCCTGTTGTGGCTGGATGTGTGATTCCGCGTGCTGTCCACGCCACAGCGTCCGTGGTCGAGTGAGCCCTTCAGCCAAGAGTTCAGGCTTGATGCTGGCTGCAATGACGTTACGGATGGGATCCAGTGCTAGCGCAGGGCGCAGTGGACATGCGAACCTGTCCAGCTGGCCTCGATCGGCGATGACTCCCGTCCACAGACAAGCAATCAGCTGCATTGAGTCCAACGCTCTTTGCCCACGTCTCATGATCACCGCACTTGAGCCCATACAATAGTTATCTTCATACACTGTAAAAATGGCCAGCGAGGCTTCGAAGATCGAGTACAGTAGTCGAGCCCCTCGTCAACTCTCACGCTCTCATCTTCACCCTCAGCTGAGATCGCGGAGGGCGTTCTTCGAAATCACGCCGAGAGCGGGAGCGACCGCGACATGTTCGCCATCATCCCATTGTTTATCCTTCAACTACGCTGCAGATAGTCTTCATGTTGCCAGGTGGTGCCCACCGAGTGGTTAGAAGCCGCTGGTGTTCAAGATCTGTGTGTGCTGCAGCGTGTGACTCTGCACTGAACTGCCGCCAGCTCCCGACAGAGAGTGCGGGATGGTTGGTGAACTGGCTCGAGTGGCAATGGTGTTGAATCTTCGGCGTCAGAAAAAAGCCAGCATGGCTCATCAGGATGATAACTTACGCCAGAAGGCCGTCCCCGAAATGTAAAATACGCCCACACCGCATTGTAATGCCGTGGCCTCTCGCTCCTCTTCCGCTCTTCGAACACATCCGATGTGCTTCTGGAGGGTGGTCATACAGTATGTACGTCGTATGTACCGTACCACAGAAATCTCGGCACATTTTTGTTTTCCCTGATGCTGTTGGTTTTCTTCGCTTGCTTTCGTTCGCGCCTTGTGGTGGTGGGTGGCACTTCCCCGGATCTGTCGGCGGTTGCCGCTCATTTCCCCGGTCCGTGATTGCAGTGGCGGGCGCCCCGTCCCGTGCCCCCGTGCCTCAACATCTTCATGGCCCATGCGCCGTTCCCTACGCCCCGTTTTCTTCTCTCTGAATGCCGGCTCAAGCCGCCGTTTTCTGTCTCGGGTGGAACCGGAGCGAAGCTACAGTACGGTCGTCGCCCCGCCTCCATACTGAAACCAAGAGAGCTCTGCTACACGATCAGCCCCACACGCCCGCTTGGTGGCCGCCAGTGCTCCGGCCCGTCAAGCCATCAGCATGAGGGCTCCCGCTGCCGTGCGGCACAGCGACACTTGGCACCCGACACTCAAGCCAGACGTGCTCGTGAGACGTTCACTTGCCAAGTCGTCGCCTCATTTACATTCTAGTCGCCTCCCCCAGACCTCCAGTACTCGACAATGGATATCCGCCGCCTGCTGCACAACCCCGACGATGGCGGCTGGTTCGTGATCGGCGAGACACGAAGCGAGCCCGAGATGAACGACTTTCGTCGCTCGCTCAAGCGCAATGCCATCATCAACACGCATCTTGTCAACTGCACCATGAACCACGAGAGCGACACGGACGCGGCCAACACGGAGCACAAGATGAAAGTGCAGTGGACCAAGTGTACGTCGGCGCTGTGCCACCCAAAGAACGACGATGGCGCCATGCGAAGGAGCTGCCCTGTGCAGCTGCGTATGTCGACGTGCCAGCTCACGTTCCAGGGCGTGATCTGCCAGGCGTATCAGCACCTTAGCGATGAGCATGACTCGGCCGAGCCATTGCAGAGCTCGGTCACGGATGAGATGAAGACACACATCGTTCGCATGCTGCAGATGAATCCAGATATCAAGCCCATGGTCATCTACAAGGAGCTCCAGCAGCTCCATCGCCAGGGCGACTTCGGAGACGATCTCATGCCCACCAAGATTCAGCTGCGCAATGCGCTGACGTATTTGAGAAGCCGCAAGCTTCGCCTATCGAATTCTTCGTCGTCCTCGAGCATCCGCAAACGTAAGTACGATGACTCGAGTGCGAGCTCCACAGGAAGCGCATCGCCGCCGTATGAAGAACACCGGTACCCAGGCTACATCGATTGACGCCAGACGCTCCATGCCGGGATGCACCTACTCTCCCAGGCATGCCAATGAGTGATAGATAACTTAGTCGTGGCGTCAAGGGTCACACACAGAGCGGCAGGGCTCCATCAAGACGAGTCTGCCATAACCAATGGCCCGCGGAAGGGTCTTAATTACCGTACAATAGAGTCAGCAAAGTCAGTGCATCTCCGATCTTTTCCCCGATTCGTTGTCTGCAGTCGCGTCTTCTAAGACAGCCATACCACATCCTTGAATGGATAACACCCATCCACATGGACGCTACGAGGCCCGCCCTGGCTCCCTCCATGCTTGTCCACGCATCGCCGTCGCCACTGCCATGATGTGACGTGCGGCAGTATCAATAAATTATGTAGTCCACTTTATCCAATACCGTAATGGGGTCCACCTAAACGACACCTAAAACGTTAAGAACATCTTCTTGATCGAAGTTGTTAACATGCTGTCCAAGCCCCCCTTCCTGGCGTAAAAGATCTCCGATCAGCAGATAATAGGGAGAACTCGAGCGAATATGAGCGACGAGATCGGCAAGAAGGCGGACTTCTCGGCCGAGTACCAGCGCGTGCTGCCTCAGGCGCAGTCAGTTGCAGCCAGTGGTAGCGTCGAGTCAGCGGCGGAGTTGCTGCTCGGCGTGGAGAAGCAGGCGCGACTGGCGAACGACATCCCGACGCTCAAGCTCGTGGTGGCGTCGATCCTGCAACTTTGCGCGCAATACAAGCGATGGGAGCTGCTAAAGGACCACATCGTGCTGCTCTCGAAGCGCCGCGCACAGAAGTCGGGCGCTATCACGGTGGTCGTGCAAAAATCGATGGAGTTTCTACCGGAGACGCCGTCGGAAGCCGTCAAGATGGAGCTCATCAATGCCCTGCGTGGCGTGGCCGAGGGCAAGATCTTCCTGGAGAAGGAGCGTGCGACGCTCACGCAGATGCTGTCGCAGATGAAGGAGGCCCGTGGTGAGATCGACGAGGCCGCGACGATTCTGCAGGAAGTCCACGTTGAGACGTACGGTTCCATGACCAAGCTCGAAAAGACCGAGTACATTTTGGAGCAGGTGCGCTTGACGCTTGCGAAGAAGGACTTTGTGCGTGCCAACATCCTCGCCAAGAAGATTCTTCGTCGCACGCTCGAGGAAGAGGGCTTCCAGGCGTGCAAGCTCAAGTTTTACGAGCTGCTCATCGAGTACGACACGCACGAGAACAACACGCTGGAGCTGTGCCGCCACTGGATGGCGATCTTCAATACCAACACAGTCAAGGCTGACGATGCTATGTGGCGGAAAGCGCTGCAGCACGCTGCCATCTTCGCTGTGCTGTCGGCGTATTCGAACTTGCAGCACGACTTGTTGCACACGCTCGCCCGTGAGAAGCTGCTCGAGAAGGTCCCAGAGTTTCACTCACTGCTGAAGAAGTTCACGACGAAGGAGATCATTGGTTACCCACTGCCACAGGATGCGCTGCTCAAGCAGCACCCAATTTTCACGCACCCAGTCCGTGGTGCCGAGTGGCTTAAGCTGCTGCACACACGCGTGACCGAGCACAACATCCGTGTCGTGGCGGAGCACTACGAGCGCATCCGCATGCCACATCTCGCCAACATGATTGGACTGTCGGAAGATGTACGTGCCTTGTGCTTTGCTGATTGATAACTCGATGCTGACTATGGTATTTCGTAGCTGACGGAGGCCAGCATCTCGACGCTCGTGAGCGATGGTTCGATCTACGCCAAGATCGACCGTCCTGCTAAGATCGTCTCATTCATCCGACCACAGTCGCCAGAGGAGCAGCTCACAGCCTGGTCAGGTATGTCGAAAACTCACAGCCACTTCCGCTTTGCGATGAAAACCGCTGACCCGTTTTCTCTTTCGTAGCTGATATCTCCCAGCTCCTGCGTCTTGTGGAAACGACCTGTCACCTGATCAACAAGGAGACCATGATCCACAAGATCTAGACCCGTTGCTCCACCTAGTTGACCCCATGCGGCTCAATCCCAGTAGTAAATCACAATCTTTTTTCTCCTTCTGATCCCAAAGTATCGCTCTTACTCCTCCACTAGAGCAACTCGTCTTCCTCGGCGTCGTCAAACTGACCAGCAACTGCCTCACCGGCCTCCGTCTTCTCCAGTCCTGGCGCGATATGCAGCACTGAGTCGAGATGCGCGGCGATCGCAGCAGCCCGCGCACCATTCTCCACTTCTTCCTCATCGTAGATCCATCCCTCGCCCTCGGCTTCTCCCTCACTCTCGTCGTCGTCCGGGTTCATCTCCGCCGACTTGGAGAACGCCGTGAACAGCTCCGCCACTGAAGCACAGAAGACACGTCACTGACGCACACAACCTCTTCCCCATCACGACCACTACTCACGCTGCTTCTCCTCGACAGGCACGAATCGCACTTCGACCATGTCTTCCACGCCGACCTGTCACAACTCATCAGCATCTCTGCTTGTCCGTCGTACTGCAGACTTTCTCACCTGACAGTAGAGGCATGGCTGCGCGAACGCAGCGGGGTCGCGCGAGATGGCGTGTAGCGTGATCTGACTCACGTCCCAGCCGTAGCCCACACGCGCTGCTGTGCGGTCGCCGACCCACACGACGCGCTTGGTGGTCACAAACAGCGTCCCGCGCGTCTCATTGAGTGGCAACTCGTCAGCCATGCACTCGTTCTCGTCGTCCTCATCGCCGTCAGTCGCGATGTGGATCTCCACGTCCGCGAACGTGGCCATCAGAAACTCCTCCTCGTCCTCGCTGTCGGCGCCTGTGCGCAGCAGCGGCGCGCCGTCGCCGTTCAGATCCGCAGGTGTCAGCACGTTCATACTCGTGAACTTTGACTCGTTGTATCCATCGAGATGCGACTTCTGCGAAATTACAAAAAACCCAGCGTACAAATAGCAATAATGCATAAAAGACAAGTGATAAATGATTGGCTAAAATGACGTCCTGTCCATACTCCGCAATATATGAATTCGTGAATACACAACTACAATAATAGTCAAAATCAGAGTCCCGCCCAATTTGGGAGTCTGGGCACTTTGGGCGGCCCAAAGTGTCCAGACTCCTGGCGCTCGTGATCAGCTTTGTCGGTAGCGTCGGTGGGTGAGATCTCCTTTTGTTGAGGTCAGAGTACAGTATCTATGGAATCCTACTCTGCCTCACTCGTCAGAGTGCATCAGTCTCTTTGATCAGCCTCTCTTCCGAGTCCAAGTTACTGTAGTGCCATAATGACGCACCTCGACGTCATGGATTGCTCATCGATTGTAAGAATACGCGGGTGAAAGTGCTGAGCCATTCAATTACGCCCCCAGCTGTGTCCTAGTGCTCTCTGGCTTAAGCCAGAGAGTTGGGACACACCTGAACCAGCGTCGTCTCCAACTCATATGTTACCTAACGAGCTGCAGTCTCCTGAGGAGACTCTCGTCACTGTCCGTTTCCATGAGAGTGGAAGTCAGCTTCTCAGCTCAAGAGTACTGTAAGTACAGTGTACTATATAGTACATCATCGCTGTCTCTGAGGGTGTCTAGGGGTACTCTCGATGCCTTTTTAGGGGTAGGTAGAGCGGACGATGAGCGGACATTGAGCGGACGGAAGGGATAAAAAAGAGGAAATCATAAATTAGTTCTCAACGATTTCAACGCTTGGATGATGGATGATATGGAAGATACTTATTGCTCATTCGAGAGCATCCCGTAAATCTTCCCGACGATTTCTTTCAATCCTTCAAACGACGGTATGGTATTGGTGGTACGGAGAGAATGCTCATGCTTTCGGACCTTCATGTCTTCACTGATGAGAAACCTCCACTCGAGAAAATTGGTCACAATTCCATACGCCACAGTAAGATCTTCGACATCAGCCAGTGCTTCCAGCCCCGTCACATTCTGAACCACTCCCTGCAGCATATCTTCACGTTTCGCTTCGACAATTGAAATTCTCTTGGTGCCACGCTTGAGCACGAACTCGAATCGACCTTTCAGGAGCACGTGCCTTCCAACCACGTCTTCTCCGACGAGTATGCGGACGTCCCCGAGCAGACGACTGACTGTCTCAAGGATTGGGGCGATAAAAAACAATCGCTTGGCTTCTTTCCCATCGGAGATTTGTCCATAGAGTTCCCGCAAGTCACGAATACGAGCGAGGAGTAGCTCGATGTCGGCATCAGGAATATCGCTTGGTTGAAGTTCGTAGGAATCGTCGAAGTTGTAAATAGGTTTGATGTCTTCCCAGCAAAGAGTCGAATAGCCCACAGACTTGTCGATATCGTGATTTTTCCGCTTTTTGTTTGTGTTCTTGGCGTCTTCAGTCGTCGTCTTCTGGTTCGCGTCTTGATTCTTCTGGCGAATCATTGCATTTATCGCAGCCCATCGTTTGAGACGTTCGGGGTGACGGTGTATTGTAGTTGGTGGCAAAGAGGGTATCACGTCGCTCGGAGCAGCAACTTGCTGCGTTGGAAGTTCCACCAAGATGTGAATCTCTTCTTCACCGAGCTGAAAGTCCCCAAAGTACTCCTCCTTATTGAGCTTCCACGACGGTCGCATCTTCTTATACTCGGTGTCGGTCTCTCCTGACAACAGGACATCCACGCCATCGTCGTCCTTCAACCACGCGCCGTCCTTCTTCGCCAAGTACAGCGTCAATGCGCTCGCCGGAAACGAGAAGCGCTCGTGGTACCGTTGATCGTCGAATATAGCCTTCTGTAGCGTGCTCACTTTCGCATCGCGTGCGACCTTGACGGGAAACACTGTCCCTTCGCCATACACAGCGCACTCCAGCTCCACCTCAGCCATGTTTCTTCTCACCAGAAAGTTCGAGACTGCGACGAAAGAGAACAGGCAGAAAATTCAATACCCTCCTCAAATCGATGATGCCATTGACATCATTCCTATCACCATCGACACAAACAGTGTTTTTCGATACTGGGAGATGCCTCTCTCGCAGTGTCCCTCTGACACTTGATGATATACAGCTCTGGTTTAGTGACTAAATGAATTAAAGTCACCCTACAATACGAACCAACCACTTCTGAACGTAACCGAGCCGAACCAGTATATACCAACAAAAAATAAAAACCGGTATTCATAAAATTGGTCCAGAGATACTCTAGATATTGGAAATCGAATGAGTCACCACTGAGTCACCTGAGTCACCACCTTCCTCTCAATGACAGCCAACCAGAGTACCTCTAGATATAAGAGTCAGCATGAGTCACCGAGTCACCACTTTTTGCAACTTCCTCCCACTTATTTACAGTCACTACTATATCATGTATGTCCTCTATCATACTATACCTTATAATAATATATTGATTATTGATAAAAGTGGTGACTCAGGTGACTCAGTAAAATAGAGATCGTTCTACAATGACTTAGAGAATGAATAGACATCAAAATGAAATACGCTGATGAGACACCATAGTGCTGACTCAGTGCTGACTCAGTGCTGACTCATGGTGACTCAGTGGTGACTCACTCGAAATCGACATCGAGAGCAACACTCGAACGACAATCCGCTAATGTGACGGGTTCATGCAATGTAAGAGTGTGACATCATAAAAAAATTATGATCTTAAGCGAAGAATATATAGAATATAAAAAACATAACCCTAGTCATATAAAATGTGCAACTTCATCAAAAAGAACGGAGAGCAGTGTTTGCTTGCACGCAATAAAGAACGATGCGGCAAGCATCCAATTATTATGGATCAGGAAACTATTGTCGTGGTGAGTAATATAGTAGAAGAAATGCCACCACAAGTCAATACCCCAGTCGTCGCTAAGGTTGTTGATACACCAGCACCATCGGTGATCGAGCCTGTCGAGGCCTCGAATGTCGAAGTAAGCAAAGTTCCAGAACTGGATGAGTCGAATGTCGAACCGGTGGCCACGGATAGCGCGGTATATAAGGAGGA
Source organism: Pythium aphanidermatum DAOM BR444 (assembly GCA_000387445.2). Classification (NCBI taxonomy): domain Eukaryota; phylum Oomycota; class Peronosporomycetes; order Pythiales; family Pythiaceae; genus Pythium; species Pythium aphanidermatum. The sequence goes on along the minus strand of KE464610.1, from coordinate 933 downwards.
ATATAATTCAGATTCGGGAAAATTATATAATTCAGACGATGAATATGACACCGATAACGAGGATGATGTTATTCCTCATAAGCCAGTTCGAGCGGTTAAGACAATTCCATTTAGTGAGACACGTGCGGGATCATTATTCAGCAAAGTTGCAGAATTGGATCACTCATGGATGTATGAAACGTCGGATGACGACTCCAGCAGTGATATTGAAAGTGTTAATAGTAATGTCTGGGACGAATCCCATGATCAAATCCTTGATGAGTCCTCTTTGGAAGAATTTGAACGCGCGAGACAAGCGGAAGCATATGAGGAATATATTGAAGAATTTGAACGCAGGAGACAAGCAAAAGCAGTAACCTCGGCAGCTACTGAGAAAGAAGTAACCTCGACAGCTACTGAGGTCATTCAACCGACCAAGGCACAGTTGAAACGATGGGCATATCTTATACTTGATGGTAATTATCTCGAACGACGTGAAGAAATTGCAGAAGCTGAGAATCTTGTTCTCGATCAGCAACAAATCGATGTCTTGCGAAAATTCGTTGAGGCTGATACCAAAAAACATGCTAAAGGCAAAGATATTGAAAGCACACTCAAGCGTGATTCCATGGTAATTGATCAGTTTGAACGCAGAATGAAGCAGCTGCAGGTGAAGACGAGTGTCAAGTCGAAAGCCACGACTAAGACCAAAGAGATCACCGGTGAAGATGAAATCAAGAAGATCATCTTGAAGAAGATTGTTGATGACATGATGCTCCTAGACAAGGATCTTATTCGCCAGTGCAACAAAGTTGATCTGTATGATTTATCATCGCTGCGCAATGTCACTATTGATGTATCCAAACTCGCACTGCTGATTCGACAAACGCTTGTGCGAACGGATAACAACGGCTTGCCAATGTGGTATGGAAAGAATAATACAAAACTTCGTTT
>KE464604.1:3019-14927 GCA_000387445.2 Pythium aphanidermatum DAOM BR444 | reverse complement strand
ACGGAGACTTGGTTTTGTCTGTCTGACTTGGTGAGAACCCATTTTTCGAATGTGCGAGCTGCTCGTGCTCGTGTACGCTGTAGTGCGGAGTAGACGAGGTGATGCTGTCTGAGCCCACGTAGTTATTACCGTGAGTAACATTGTACTAGCAAGAGATGCCGTCGCACTTCGTAGTTCGAGACTACAGTATTACGTGACTGAGCTCGCGCTCGAGGAGACTAAGGTAGCTAGGATGCAGATGCGTGCCATCGAGTTTGTAGCAGAGACGTAGCTACAGAAAGACAGCGAGCATAAGTAACTCTTCTTGTGCATGCGTAGTACTACAGTACTGGCAACACCAACCTTTTCGGGTGAGCCTTCGATGAGGTCGTCAAAGAAGTCGAGCCACTTACAAGTCTTGCTTTTCTGTACCTTTGACTTGAATATACTGTTGTACTGAATCACTAGGTGTCGAGTTTCGTCAAGCACTGGGACGACAGGGTGAACGTATGCCTCAAACTCGAATCGTTCTACAGCCTCCGAAAGAGCTTCCATGAAAATGTTGATTGTACGTTCCATTCCTTCTTGAACGGTCTAGGAAACAAGAGATTAGCATCACAATAAGCCATGGACACTTGCTCATGCCAGCGTCTAACCTCATATTTGCATAGCTCCACGGCCTGCAAAATGCCCTCACGACAGTCGATTTCACCAAAGAGGAACACAACACGCGAGCGCCGCGGCAGCGCCTGGAGTACGTTCCAAAAATTGACCTTGGGATAGAATTCCGAGTCTTTCCGAAGATGCCAATGCTTCAGACCGGTGACTAGCGCTGGACGCAACTGTACTGGCGTCTCATTTACACAGATGGAACGCCATGCAGTTGTCAGCGTATGCGAGTCACCACAAACATATGTGCGCGGTACAGGAAGTGGCTCCGATTGATCACGGTCGCCTGGGTCTTCCGATTCCAGCACTGGAATGCTGAGCGCGGGCTTCACACACAAGAGCTGGGCAATGCACAAGTAATAGGCTTGCTCATTGCGAATTGAAGTCTTGTGAAGCTGGCGCCCAAGTCGAAGCGGCTCAATCAACGCGATAAGACCAGGCAAAGCATGCAGCCTGCCGTTAATAAAAAGAATCTTCGCGATCGTAAAAAAGCAGGCCAAGAGATCAAGCTCTTCATCAGAAAGATGGCCACTGCGTAGCTCGGAGCCATTGTGAGGCGCGAATGCAAGTCCATCCTGAAAAACTTCTGCGAAACCCTCACCATTCCCATTTTGCCACTTGAGAGACCAGCTCTCATTGAGAACTTCTGCATCCTCTTGAGTTACATGCCATGCGTCTTCACCAAGCACATGAAGAACGTCGAACGCACTCACGGCATCTAGTACCTGAAGAGTCATATTGCGCTGAAGGAACTTGATCAAAGACTCGAATGCGTCTTGATATCGGTTACACACCTCCAACGAGTGCGCTAGATTCAACGCATAAGCCGCACTGGAAGGGGTGAGTGCCAACGCATGCTCGAAGCAACGCACAGCAGAGTCGACGGCACCGAAATCCTTAAGAATTGTGGCAGTGAATGCATAAGCTGCGGCTGCAGACGGTGTGGTCGTGGGGACAGAGTAAAGAAGACGCTCCATTCCGTTCTTTCCGTTCAAGAGCTTAACAAGCTGCCTGCGGACAGAATGATCTGTGGACTTTCCCACCAGCACACGAAGCAACATGCTGAGTGCCTCGTTCTTGTGACCGCGATCGTGTGCAACCCGTGCGTACAACTGGAGAGCGTCGAGATTCACACGAGGATCTTGTAAGTCGGGTAGCAGATGCATCAACAACGAAATTGCCGTTTCTTGGTCTGCAGGAGTCTTCAGTTCATATAGAGCACACGCTCGAAGATAATCCATTTGAGCTTCCAAGCGTTCTTTATCGACGCAGTCACTAAAGAAGCTACGGCATTTGGAGTGTCGACGAAGGAACCTCTGTAGATCGTCGAGGGTTGAAAGAGCGGACCTGAACTTGCGCGTATTCAGTTGACATTCTGCAAGCTTTAATGCACTGGTGAATGCCATGAGCGCGTACGCTTTGTTCTTTGGCTGTGTGTGATGAATCTGCCAGCAGACCTTGAAATACCGATTCGCCGCGAGGTCATAGTTGCCAATCGAAAAGTAGATCTCTCCCAGACCCAAAAGAGCCTCAGGATGGTGCGGGTCTACGCTTAGAACAAGCGTTTCGTATGCTTCGCGCGCCGCTCGATGACGTCGTGCCTTTAAGTGACTCAGCGCCAGATCAAGAACGCCTCGAAGACTCGCATCCAGAGCAGACACTAATGAGGATGGATCCGATGACGAGGAGGGTGAGCCCGTCTTCCTAGCATTCGCATGCTTCCGCTTGGGATTTGAAGCGGTTGAGCTACTGAAGAGGGACTCTCGTTCGCTCTGAGGGATCACGAGTGGAGCCACGATAATCAATTCCACGTCACACGCCACCTTGGAGTCCGACACACCGTCTTCCGCGCCATGGATCGTAATCCCAAGCTGCTGCAACGTCTGACAGTACTTGTCTTTGGCGATGACTCGCCGCGTCGATTCATTCTGCTGCCTCTCCGTAAGCACTGTGACGTGTTCCAGCTCCAAGTCGCGCTTGAACTTGGTGCTATAGAGCTCGCGGAAGAGCGACAATACCTTCTGCAGCGTCGCAGTCGCCGGCACGACCGTCAGGCGCTTCGTCCACTTGGTGTTGACGCACTCGTAGTGCACGTAGAGCTTCATATGGGCCTAGGAGACGCCCCCTAGTGGCGTGGTAGGCGCCCGATGCGACTCCCGGTATGTGGCTGTGTCTCTCCCCACAAAACTGAACTAAGCGCTACCTCGGTACAGTGACACCCGATATGGAACGATAGGCATCGATATCAACTCCCGCCACGAAGAACGGGGAACACGGAAGACAAGATAAAGAGTGAGAGAGCTGGCGCAGTTGCAATGCGGCGGAGTGTGGTTTGATGTCGGATGAAGGGCAGGCGCAAGAAGGCGGAACGACAGTCTCATTTACAACATGCACAGTGAATAAAATCAACTAGAAATTACCATATCCAGACACTCCCTACAGCCAAGACGGTGGTCATCGACACTACCCAGCACCAGTGCGACTTGAAAAGAAACGAGAACGATACGAAGCGTCTGCGAAGAAGCCATGCGACCACGCACGGAATCCAACCTCACAGACGAACGTCACATCACTCGAAAGTCTTCAGACGGCCTCGCTGCCAAGTCTAAACGGACAAGCCACATGCCAAAGTGACAACAATCAGCCTTGCCATTCGCTCATGCCTGGATGCAATCGGGTCTTGCGTCGTTTATTCGTCGTCCTCGGCGGTGGCCTTCTTGGCCTGCTGGGCATCGTACCACTTGTAGAACGAGTCGATGCGGCTCATCTCGCTGTTCTTGAAGTTCTTCCAGAAGAGACCAGCGGTGACACCGAGGGCGGTGCCAATGAAGACGTCCTTGAGAGGGTTCACCATGTTGATCTGTTGGGGGAGGGGGCGAGCGCTGCTTCCTGATCCACGTCTGCAAAACTGACCCGCGGCTGTGAGCGCCTGTGGTCTGTGGCTCCAACGTTAGAGACCCGCGCGGCGGGATGTCACAAACTCCCCGCACCACCAGACACAACGGTCGATGGCTCGAGACAGTTTTCTCACCCCGTCTGTCGGTCACAACTCCTGTAATGACTTGTTTTCCTGTATCATACATGAAATGCTGCATCAATTAATGATGCTGAATACGATCCAAACTTCTTAATACTATAGTAATTTACAATACATTAATCATATTTTAGATTATTTTAGTGGCATTCTTTCGCAAAAAGACACGCACCGCGATTCGCCCGCCCAGTTGTACGCATCTATTGGATCAAAGTCACCCCGAACCTCGATCTCTTTACTACCAATCACCACGTTTGTCTTATGTTTTAAACACCCTGCTGGGTGGCTGTCGCTGGCGGGCCGGGCCGCCCTCTGGGGCTTTTTGCGGTGGTGAGTGTGCATGAAATAAACGCCTCACCACACGACGGGGAATATTCGTCCAAGCCAACAAGCACCGACAGCATGAGCCTCATCGCCCGCGTCGCGAACCTCTACCAGAAGAGCGTCGGCAAGTCGCTCGCCCAGTACGGCCTCAAGTACGACGATGCCCTCGTCGACACGGCCGCTGTCCAGCAGGCGCTTCACTGGATCAACAAGGAGGAGTACACCAGCCGCACGCGCCGCATCGCCCGTGCTACTGACTGCAGCATGAAGCGCACGTACCTGCCAGAGGACATCCAGGCCATCCAGCGCCCACTTGACAACTACCTTGTCGAGCACGTCGAGACCATCGAGAACCTCGCTGACGAGCGCGCTGAGCTGACCCGCTGGTAAATATGCGTCGACTGGCGACTCTACCGCGAGGCGCCCTCGGTATGCACTCACTCAACACACACGCTTTGTGTCGAATCGTGTACTGTGAAGAGATGCGAGCAGTGGGTCAGTGTGGCTCTGAGGCGCTGTGCTTGGAGGAGTTGATCGCATAGATTCACAGCGCTGTTCTCATGTGCTGCTGTTTATTGATAAAGAATGAAGAAAAATCGTAACCAAACGCCCGTTTTGATGTCTTTGACTTCCGTTCACTCTGAATGGCTGCGTCTATTTGTGGTCCAACATGCAGCTTGATAGTGGCGCACTTCAGAAGATACCTGGTAGCTCACATGCGTCCACAATTCACACGGCCTAAGAGCGCGAAGCCTTCGAGTAGACCGTTCAGCGCCAATGGAAACTCAGACTTGATGCACACCTCTACACATGCGATGCTTGAAGTCGATCCCCTTGAGGACCTTATCCTTGAAGATGACGACGACGAGGGAGACGCTTATGAGTTCGGAGCAGAGGCGATAGCTGCACAGCGCCGTATGGACATGGAGCGGCATGCCGCATCAAGTAGTAAGTGACGAGTATGCTGTCGTATTATATCTACCGCAGCTCACATGCTGCAAGCAGACAGGATCTCTCGACCTAAGTCAGCGCCAGTCAGACGTATTCGTCCTCAATCGAGTACGTTCCGCAAGCCACTTGCTCAGAAACACAAGGAGGAGCAAGAACGGGCTGCGATATCAATCGGGTACCTGAAGCAGGCCGCCGAGAAAAAGAAGCAAAGAGAACGCGATTTTGCAGTGAGTTGAGCTCAGGAGATCTACACAGTATATTGATACTCACTCTACTCTTGTCGGTAGCGCGGCCTTCTGCGGGAAGAGGAAGAGTTCAAAAAGAAGATACAGCAGAAGCTTGTGCGGGATCTTGGTTCACTATGACATTCAGCTCTCCCCTAACGGCAGAATTGACGCTGTCGATTTCGTGCTAATGTAGGATCAAGCGAACAAAATGTCATCGGCACTAGGTAGTAAGAGAGTCTTCGCAATGGCTCCTGTGAGACCCTATCTGCCCGATATCAGAATGGATCGGTGCTGACTTCTTCTCGAACGTAGGATCGAGATGGCATCCACATGATCAAAGTCACAGATCCAACAAGTAGCGACCGCGTCATATCCGTCGAGACATTTCATATCCTTTACAACTTTCCACTACTGAATCAACCCGGATTCACGCATGATCATGCTAGATATCATCACTACAAAATTATGTTCACTCAGGGAATTCGAGCGGTTGGCTAGTGTACAGATTGGTCAGCTTCAGCAGCCGCGAAACACGACGAAAAGTACATCCGAAGCTCCAACTGACAACGCAAGCCAGACCCAGAGGCACACCAAGTCGAAACACCGCGTACATGGGATTCGAACTAGCCGAACCGAGCCCAGCTACTCAAAAGCAGATGTGGCAAGTGATACCGTAGGCAGCAACTCGAAGAGGATGGCCACAAAAGCCACAGACAAGACCCTCGTTCAAGAAGAGCTTAAGGATGTACTCGCCAGTACCATAGAGCTCACAAAAATCCTGCAGGACCAGCTCCACGAGCTCAAGCTCAAAGGTTGGAACTTCTCAGCTCGCACTCACACATCAACAGGCTGAGAGGCTGAGAGACACCTTGAATCAATATATATGCCACTGAAACGAGGGAAATGTCACTAATCTACCTTGTGATCACGGTTGAGTGACAAGCTGAGTGGAGCAAGATGAGCAACGACGACGAGGTGCCGCCGCCCATCGTGAACCCCAACACGGACCGTGCGAAGCGCTACATGCAGGAAATGCTGGGGCCGGACGGAGAGAAGAAGGACGACTTCTCGTGCCGCTGGTTCCTCGATCGAGCGTTCCTTTGCGTCAGTACGTCTGCTTTCAGCTGTTTGGTCTGGGAATCCAGAGTGCCAATTATTTGATGACATTCCGCAGCTCCGGGCAACCAAATGCAGCACTATTACCGCTACGGACGTGCAGACGAATGCAGCGTTACGTGGAAAACGATGTATCAATGCCTACGTGCGAGCCTCATGGACAACGAGAAGCGTGTGGTAATGTTTCGATGGTGTGGTGGGGTGACAACAACTTGGCTCAACTCGTTCTCGTGGTAGGAGTACCTCAAGTCAACGCCAATGGATCCCACGACACCCGCGCATACCACAGATGTCTGGCAGCAAAAGGAGACGCCGGGTTGGTAAACTGGATGGGTGTAATAGACAAATCGAATCCAGAAGCTTCCCAGGTTCATTATGCTCAACGCTATCCACACCTACAAATCTTCTCATCTACTACTACGCGACATAGATATTCACGATCTAATCCTTTAGCCAGTCCTCCATACCGTGGAGATCACCGGGCAGTGCTGCTGGGATTCCTTGCACGGCTACATGCCCGATGGGCATTGGAAGTGAGTCGAGCGAGCCGTCAATGAGCTCCCCGAGAGAGTCATTGAATGTCGTCAAGTTGACGGTGTTATCGGTAGCAGAGTAGGGCAGAGGCTCGTGTGCAATTGCGTGTGGCGCTGAGTCCGTCGCCGTGAGTACAGGAAGCTCGGGCATGTCGCCAGTTGAGAAGTTGGTCATCGACAACAGGTCGAGCTCATTCTCGATGCTTTCCGTGATGTTGAAGTCGAAGTTCTCTGTCGACAGAGGAGGCAGGCCCGCAAAGGACTTCTTGGAGTTTATCTGGATATTGAGCAACGAATCCAAATCTCCTGTTTCCTCGTATTTCTCGAAAGCTTCGTGCAATGCTGAGTCATCGGATGCGATCAGAAGCATCTTAAGTGCATCCTTCTGCTCCTTCCTGAGAAATCCAGCACGAATCGTTGTGTTAGCCATGTATCAGTCACTTCCTCAGCGTTTTCACAATCGCCACGCACGTGATCTTGCCGCTCTGTGCGAGCTTGTTGACGAGCCAGAACTTGGAGGACAGGCTACGCGCTCTCTTCGACTTCCGTGATCGCGAGTTGGGTGCAATCGCGAGTCCAGACGGCGCAGCAGTCGGAGGAGTTGTCGGAGATGGTTTCACGGGGTCTGAGGCGAACTTGATGTCCATCGCATCCTCTGAAGACAGTGGCTCGAAGTCGGCGGGCACATCGAAATCGAGTGTGTCGACGAGATCAAGCACCTCTTGAGGCGGTGCCATCGTTTCCGGTCCATCTACCGAAAAGCCCTCCAATGAGAGCAAGTCGCCATCGCGAATCGATCTGTCGAGTGCACTCTTTCGGATCTGCAAGCATCACCTTTCGTCAGTCCACGTTGCTCACATCTCATGTGTCGCATTCGTCGACGCACCAGCACTCCTTTCTCGTGCTTGGACTTGCTAGGGTGCAACAGAATCTTGCAGCTGTCGAGAAGCCCAGCACTCGGTTCATCGTCCGAGTTGGTCACGACCTGGTAAAAGTCGCTCAGCACGCTGTTCCATTCGAGCGGGCGCTGGAGGCACACGAGCGCCGTGTTGTCGTTGAGCGGATTGAGCAGCAGCACTCGAATGACCTCACCCATTGTGCGTGGTAGTGGGTGGAGATGTAGGGACAGGAACTCCTGGGCCGCACACGACGTTCGCCGTGGGATGTCGTTCCCGCTCGGGTATGGTGCAAAGGATGAGTGTGAGCGAATGCCATGTGATCGACGATCGCTCTCTTCCGAAGAAGAGCGATAGTTTATATGATTGGTCCAAATTCGGATTCAGTCGATTGGATTGGCTAAATATGAGTTTCGAGCAGAGAGAGATGCCTGTTTTCTGCTGGCTCTACCCCGTGGGTGCGCCGTGACATGGCAGACACGTCACAACGTCTCTTACAGTCTACTGTATGACACACACGCACACGCTCACTGTGGCTCTAGATGCAATATTGTAACGCGGCGCATGGAGCCAGAAGTCCAGAGCGCGCTGTGCTGCTCCGTCCCGCTGATGGCGGCGGCTGGATCGCGAAACTGACCGCCGCCTGGTGCGATGACCGTCGAGTCGACAACTCCGCGATTGCCACAGCTGTTTTGAGGGATGAAGTATACCTACCACGTTCTAACCGGTTATATCTTCGCGATGAAACTAGAATATACCGGTTCAGTGGTGAGAAAACGGTTCACCGGTCCACCGTGAACCGTATCCGGACTTTCCATGAAGTTGAAGCACATCTGAGTGGCAAAATGGAGACGCCAAAGATGCGGCGTCTTCATGGCGCTGCAATGCAGGCAACGCTTGTGCTTCTGGTAGGCGTGGCCACATCATGGAACACACGTCATAACGGGTTTGTATGGGACGATCGCGCGGCCGTGTTGACCAACAAGGACGTCGACTCGAGCGACAGCGGCACGTCGAACTGGCGTGACATCTTCGAGCACGACTTCTGGGGCACCGACATGACCAGCCCCATCAGCCACAAGAGCTATCGACCTATCACCGTGTTATCCTTCCGATTGGACCATTATCTGTATGGCTTCGACCCGATGGCATTTCACATGACGAACGTGATTGTGCATGCTATCTGCTCGGCGCTTGTATGGCGCGTCGCGTGTGTGGTGCTCCATCAACATCATCCCACCAGTGAACGCCATTTTGGCGCGCTGGTGGCAGGTCTCTTGTTTGCAGTGCATCCTGTGCATTGTGATGCTGTTGCCAGCGTCGTGGGGCGAGCTGATCTGTTATGCGTCATGCTCTCATTATGTGGCTTTCTTGCTCATGTTGAGGCAGTGAAGCGATCCTCAATCGTGTATGCATCAATATCAATCGCACTCGCGGTTTTTGGTAATGTGGAGCCTCGAGATTCATATGGGAGTCTGCTATATTGACACTGTCTGTTGTTTCATAGCTAGTTTGTGCAAGGAGCTGGGTTTCACGACATTTGGAATCTATATTGTGTATGATCTCCTTCAACTTCCCTCAAGATCCGATAGACTATCGCTTTCGTGTGTGCGGATACGACGCGTTCTCGGGACAATCGCGTTTTCGGTTTTGATAGCAGTTGGACGCGTACTGCTCAATGGCCCGCAGCCCAAAATCTTCAATCTCCTCGCCAATTCGATCAACACTGAACAGTCTCGACTTGTACGTCTTATGTCATACTCCCATGTACATTCCTGGTATCTGTGGAAGCTTGTATGGCCGCGCTGGTTGTCGTATGACTACGGCTTCAACACTATTCCTGTGATTCGTTCTGTGTTCGATTCTCGAAACTTGCTCACAATCTTAGCGTACAGTGTTGTGCTGAGCGGAGTCGCGAAAGGATTACATGACATCAAGAAGCCTACGCTGCTATTGTGCATCGTCTTCGGCATCATACCTTTTGTTCCTGCGTCGAATATTTTCTTCCCTGTTGGAACCGTTGTAGCGGAGCGACTCTTATACTTCCCAAGTGTTGGTTTCTGTTTGTTGGTGGGCTACATCGCCGATCGGCTTGGTGATGTCGTGCACAGTAATCAAAAGCGCGTGGGTTCACTGAAGTCCCAGCAGCAGCCTCATATTGACAAACTGAGAGGGTGGCTTTTCGTGCTAATGGGTCGAGTAACGCCGTTTCTCGTTGGTATTATTCTTCTTTCAGCATTCCACAAGAGCTCCTTGCGCAACGCTGAGTGGATCGACGAAGACACGTTGTTCCAGTCTGCAGTAGATGTTGCGCCGACCAATGTGAAAGTCGTTACGAACGCTGCAAAGAATTCACTTGGCTCGAACCCAAAACGAGCCCTTGAACTTGCTCGTGTGAGCATAGCGCTCTCCAAAAACCATGCGGAAGGGCATACGAACATTGGCCTAGCGTACATGAAGTTGTCACAGTGGTTCTTGTCAACACGTCATGTGCTCAAATCCTTTGCTTACAGTAGCACAAAGGAAGCTTCGGTACGTAACTTTACTGAACAGCGTACTGCAGATCTAATGTGTAATCAATCATGCGTAGGGTCCTGGTTATTCAGGCACGAATCTTTATGAGTATTGGAAGCTCGAACACTCACAGCAGCAAAACCCAATCTCAATGAAGACCATCATGCGTAGCCCAACGCTGATAAGGGCCACATCATATCTGGACGAAGCCATAGCGAGATCAAGCAGGGTACCGTCGCATTATTTCACCAGGGGTTTGATTTCGGACTTGCGTGAGGATAGTGCAACCGCACGAGAGTGAGTTGTAGTTAAAACGATTTTGGTGAGAGTGTAAGGACTATGCTGATAAGCCTCCTCGTGTCGCCACAGATTCTTTGAGGCGACTGGGCAAATCAACGAGTGGGTTCGTGAACGCCATGTCGACTCTGAGTTACTGTACAAGCCTTCTGCTATCTTGAACATGATTGCAGTGAGTGATCGAAAGCTCGGGGATCTTGATAAGGCACTGGATGTGCTGGTCGCGGGAATGAAGCTGGACCCAAGAGATTCAGATCTATACTTCAATGCAGCTTTCATCTACTTAGCTCGCAACGAGTTGGACAAGGCTGATCACTACTTGCAATTGTGTCTCCGGGAATGCGACCAACCAGGACCGATTGCACGTGGTGCCGACTTAATGGCTCATTTAGGTCACGCCGAGGCCGCACGTCTGTTTCACGAGAAAGCGGATTCACTTCGACGCATCAAAGAGGACAAAGAGAACCACATATGAGAGCAGTGAGCAGTTGGCCTTAAAGTACTGATCCATAGACAGCCTTACGATGTCTCTAGCATCCGAATATCAGATGATATTGTGCCTACGGCTTCGCGTGCACGAATCGTGCCGTCAGGTCCGAGAGCTTCACCTTTTGTTCTGCTGTCTCCTCGAAATTGCTTGGGTCGAGCCACTGCTCATACATGTCCTTCAAGCCACTCTTCCAGTCGCCGTCTATGATCGAAAACCACGTCGTATCGCGACTGCGCCCCTTGTACACAGCCGCCTGTCGGAATGTGCCTTCGTATGTGAAGCCAAGTCTCGTGGCCGCGGCACGGGACGGGAGGTTGCAGCTGTCACACTTCCACTCATAGCGACGATACCCAAGTTCGAAGGCGTTCTTCGTGAGCAGATACATCGTCTCGGTGGCTGCACGAGTGCGTGCGAGTCGTGGAGAAAAATGAACGTGTCCGACTTCGATCACGCCGTGGGCGGGGACGATACGCAAGTACGAGATGATGCCCACGGTCTGCTCGTCGACCACAACCGCGTAATACTGAGGATCAGTTGACTGCTCGGCCTCACGACACCAGTGCTCAAAGTCGGTGAAGCTGGCGAAGGGGCCGTAGGGCAGATAGGTCCAACGTGCGTCGGAGGAATCATCGGACAGGGCCGACCAGAAGCTCTGGGCGTGGTGGTCTGCTTGAAGCGGCTCGAGGTGACAGTAGCGGCCCATGAGCTTCTGATGCGGAGGGAAGGGAGGCGGCGTCCAGTCGTTCATGGCCGCCCCAACGGGCTGTCCGAGGTCGTTGACTGGCTTGGAGGTCATGACGTGAGTCAGGAAATGAGCTGCATATCCGCAGCATGCAGTCCACACGTTGGCATATAGGAATGTGTATGCCACATCCACG
>KE464599.1:0-10472 GCA_000387445.2 Pythium aphanidermatum DAOM BR444 | reverse complement strand
CGTCACACCCACTTCACTCGCGTCTTCACACCGAGAGCCGGCATCCACGAAAATGCCGACCGTCGCGGCCTGACCGTACGTCTCCTGCGAGATCACGCGCAGTCCCGACGGTAGCGTCGTGATCTCCGTTTGCGGTGCCTGCAGTTGGCTCGCTGGTTTGAGCTGTGGCAGACCTGGGAGCTCATCAAGCAGCGAGTACTGCTTCTTGGCCTTATCGATGCCTTCCGGTCGCAAGATCTCGGGCTTCTCGGCGTCCCCAGAGCCCGTAGAGGCCGCAATCGAGAACGCGCGGACACCGCGAGCAGATGTAGCACTGGTGGAGCGACGCAGCGCCGTCGCACGGCGCAGGAACGACGGACGCAGCAGCTTCATGATGGGGATCTAGCGGGCTTCGGAGCTCTTCGCTTTGACGCGGTTGTGGCGTGCTGATGGGTGGCGAGCGAGTGTACCAAAACCATGGTACATCTTAAGGTTCTAGTTTATGTGGACTACACACCGTTGAGTCCAACGTGACATGTTGTACCGGGTTACATGGTACAGCGTAGAACCACTGGAAGCGCCATGGGGCAGAACCAAAATGGCCGGCGGAGGCAAGCGGAAGACGCACTGGGCGGTGCGCCGCAAGACCAAGAAGGCGCGAGGGCACGAGGACGCGCCTCCTAAGAAGAACGAGTTCGTGGACCGTCGCGCAGGCTTCCCGGAGGAGATCCACCCAGGATCGTACGCTGCGCAGCGTAAGAAGGACAAGGGAGAGGCGGCGCTAGCGACCGAGACGGCGACGGAAGAGGCTAAGGCGCTGCCAAGCAAGCGCCGCTATGGCATGTGGGTCGCCTTCTGTGGAAAGAAGTACTCGGGCATGCAGATGAATGAGGGCGTGGCGACGATTGAGGCTGAACTCGAGCGCGGGCTGTTCGAAGCCGGAGGCATCACGGAGAACAACTACGGATTCTTGCAGAAGATCGGGTGGAGCCGTGCAGGCCGCACGGACAAGGGCGTGCACGCGGCTGGGCAGATGGTCACGGCCAAGCTGCATGTGGGAGACGACGTAGAAGGCTTCATGGCCAAGACCAACAGCCACCTGCCAGAGGACATCCGCATCATGGACATGGTCACGACCACCAAGAACTTCAACGCCAAGATGAGCTGTGACAAGCGCACGTACGAGTACCTCGCACCGACGTTCATTTTCGCACCACGCGATGCTCAGGGTACGGACGCGGCTGGATTGAACAAAGAGTGGTCGCTCGACATGCTCGACCGCGACGGCGACAACGTTGACGAGGAGAACGCAGTGGTTGTCGACACATCAACGCTCGCGAAGCAGCGCTCGTACCGCATGAGCGATGAGACGTACAATCGCCTGCTACGCGTGCTGAAGGAGTACGAGGGCACGCACAACTTCCACAACTTCACTTCCAAGCTCGAGCCAACGAGCCCCAAGTGTCAGCGTTACATCATGTCGTTCGCGGCTGACAAACCATTCGTTGAGAACGACATGGAGTGGATCCGTCTGCGTGTGCTGGGCCAGAGCTTCTTGCTCCACCACATCCGCAAGATGATTGGTACTGCCGTTGAAGTCGTCGCGGGCATCACGCCAATCGAAACCATCTCCAAGGCCATGGAACTGGATAAGATGGACCTGCCAAAGGCGCCAAGTGTTGGACTGTACCTCGCACAGGCGCATTTTGACATTTACAACAGCAAGCTCCAGGACTCGGTGCAGGTGTCGCATCCGCCGCTTGACTTCACAAAGGACGAGCGCGTGTGCGAGAAAGTAGAGCAGTTTAAGAAGGACTACATCTTCAAGCACATCATCGAGCACGAGAACAAGACGCGCACGTACGCCAAGTGGATCAAGCTGCTCGGCGCATTGCCGTTTGACTACGTGTCACGTCCGCTGGCCCAGTGGAAGAAGGAGAAGGAAGAGCTGTCGCGCATCCAGAACCGCCGCAAGCGGCTTGAAGCCGAGAAGGCGATGCGAAAACGACAGGCCGAAGGAGGAGAAGCTGTCATTGAGTCAGAGGAGACGACGGAGACGGCTGAGCAGGACGCGCAAGATGAGGCGAAGGTCGAGTCGGACGCCGACTCGGAGTGAGTTGCCAGGCCACTGACAACTACTTTGATACCAGCAACCCGGTAGCTTCAGGTGACGTGACAATAAATAGATGCATGGAACGCTTTGTTAGGAAGACTGCGCGCCAAATACCAATTACTTCTGTTGTATTTTTGATGCAGGCGGGGCCGAAAAAGACTTGTTCAGCTGTGACGACGGCATCGCCTTTGCAATCGTCTTCGCCGTTGTCATTGCCGTCTGCGGTGTTGCCCAGCCCTGGGCAAAAGTGCATGAGAACAGGGGTCCGCTCGATCCATTAGTCCCATGATACCGTCAGACAGCGTCTCAGCGTCCTATCAAGGCGGGATGGCGACAGCGTTCGTCGTCCCGGCATATGAACTATCTGAGACTGCCCTCAAGCTTTCTCGGGTGATCGAACGCGAAGCTCAGCGCCGCTCTGCTCTTCGAAGCAGCACCGTGTTTCGCGTGGAACAGAACTTCCCGATCTTCCGACGAATGAGCTCTCATCTTCGGTCGTCTATCTCCTCCTCCTCCTCTGGTCCCTTCCGAAGTAAGCGATCAACAGCAAGCATCGCTCCCATCACAGAAACTGTAGCGCCTACAACTGAAGAATTACATAGTGGGACTCTGTCGAAGATATCCGCATCTCCACGATCATCTCTTGGTGGCCCCACCCGTCCCCTGACAGTTGTCCGTTCTGGGTCTCGAGTCAACGACATGAGCCAGTGCAGCGAAGATGCTAGTCTCGTGGTGCCCAACACCCTCCGCCATCGCGTGTGGATCTTCTTCGACGACCCCCAGTCGAGTCTCGGTGCTTACTACTTCTCCATCAGCCTCTTCTTCTTTATCGCACTTTCAACTGCTGTGTTCATCGCACAGACCGACAAATCTCTGGACCCTTATCGCTATACGCTCGACACGCTTGAGACTGTCTGTGCCGGTGTCTTCACTGTCGAGTACGGACTGCGAATGCTGTCCTCGCCCAGCAAATGCGACTTCATGAGAAGTGCGTTCCTCCAGTTTGATCCTCGCTTATGAATGCCACTGACCTTGTTATGTACAACTTGACAACAGATTTTGGCAACTGGATCGACCTCGCCACGATCCTCCCCTTCTACCTCGAAGTGCTCCTCGAGGTTGACAACGCTGGTAGCTTCGGTGCCATTCGTATCGTCCGACTGACACGAGTAGCGCGTGTGCTCAAGATGTCCCGTTACTCTTCAGCGATTCAGATCTTCATCCAAGCCATCGCCATTTCCATCAAGGCATTGTCCATGCTTGTGTTTCTGATGGGGATCGCTGTCGTTGTTTTCTCAAGCGCCATATACTTTGCAGAGTACACCCCTGATGGATGTCGGAGAGGCGGTTGGATTGGTGACTGCAATGGCAACACAACCAATTATGTCGTTTCTTCGTCGGTTGGTCAGTCTGCAGCTACCGGCGCGTCGATGACAAGACCGGAAGGCACGAAGCAGTGCATTTGTGTGGACCCGAACCCGTACTCCAGCATTGCCGAGTCATTTTGGTGGTCCATAGTGACGATGTCGACGGTTGGTTATGGCGATATGACTCCAGTGACGGTAGGAGGACGCATTGTCGGCATGTGTACAATCCTTACGGGTATGTTAGTTTTGGCGCTGCCCATCACGGTCATCGGTACGAATTTCCAGAAAGTGATGAAGACAGTGATGCAGCAGACGATGAAGTCAAACGTTGATTACCTCAAGGGGAAGAAGCAGATCTGCAGGGAAGAGATCCAAGCCATCCTACAGCGCTTCCACGCCGTGACCGAAGATATCCACCTCAACATTGACGACATTATCCAGGTCTATGACACTGATAATAGCGGCACCCTCGAAGACGATGAGCTCGCGCGTTTCCGTCATGACCTCGAAATGCTCCAAAACCGCGCGCTGTTCAATCAGAACTTGGATTTGGGTCAGCCGCCAGCCGCGACGGCTGTGGCTGTTGCCACCCCACTTGGTGCTTCGCTCTCCGTCACCGGAAGGTCAGGCAGTGGCCGAATGTTCGGGTCGCTAGCAAGAAAGTTCTCGGACCGCTTGTCTATCCTGGCTACACCACCTGCAAAACCTTCGGCTCGAGTTGCTTCTCCGCCTTGGCCATCTCCACCTCCTGCAGATGCTGTAACCACAGTCATGTCCAAGGCAGCTGCAATTCAACGAGCAAAGTCGGATTTGAGCCATCTCAAAGCTCCTACTAGTCCTGTGGAACGCCAGAACGTGCCAATACCTGACTCTTCTCCAGTGACAACCATAAATCTGCCCTCCCATGAATCCCCCCAACGCGATACCACACCAGACAGATCGGGTCCTGCGATCGACGAGCTTCTGGACGAGGCGACGAAGGCCCTCGAAGCGACATCGGCGACTGAGATGCGGCCGACGAGTCCAATGAGCAAATCTCATACTATCGACAGTCACCATCGGCATAATCGCCGTGGCAGCAGCGGAAGCAGAGGGCACACTCGGTACCACCACGGCTATCGTGGTGGTATTGATGACGACGCAATGTTGGTGCGACTGGCGGAAATGCAGAAGACATTAGAGGACCGGCTGAAGGAGACAGAGGCACGACTTGAGTCGAAGCTACTCAATCTGACCAAGATCCTCATGCGAGTAGAGACGCTGATCGAAATGAGCGACTAGATGGAAAGTTAAGAGTCAAAATATGTGAGATGGTGTGTCTATGGAGCTCAGTTTCTCTATTGTGGACGTTGATGTGCCTCTAATATCATCTTGGCAGTTGGAGATTCAACACTTCGTTCAGGTGGACTCAGCACAGTCCCAGCACCAGAGTTCAGAGGAATCGCTTTGTCCAATTCCCTTTGTACAGGAATAGCCGACACGGAGGTGATACTCGCTGATAGGATTCTCGTCAAGTCCAGATCAGTTCTCGCTGGGCTTGTCGTGCGCCGCTTCTTCACAGCTTCGAAATTCGGAGAAATGCTGCCCATATCCCGTGAGCTCTGTACACTCATTCCACTCAACTTACTGATACCGCTAAACCCACTCAAGCCCCCCCACTTGAAGTCATCGACAGTCCAACGAGGTGCGACATAGACCGCTTTGTACGAGTATTTCGGACTGCACTCAGCGCCCCCGTCTGCTCTTCCCCTTCGTTATCCCCTGTATGGGCGGGATCGTTGTCGGCAGAAACATTGAGCGTACCACGCGGAACGATCAACTCCATAAACAACCGGAATGCGTCGTCCCACTCCAATTGACTACTTTGCTGAAGTACACGCTGAATAATTGGGGCATCTTTGGTACTCGACATGCTGCGCCGAAACGATCGACCATGCATAGGCTTCGACCGTTGGAGGCTGTTCGTAGACGTTGATGCTGATAATCGACGAGGGAGAACATTCCGTCTTTCTCGGTTGATTGCATCGGTGAAATACTCGTCCGGAGAGGTGTTTTGACGCACAATGTCGTGTGCCATCCGTAGCAGCACTGAGAAATAGCGATGCGACTGGATGGCATCAACGAGGCGTTCAGAGCGAAGAACAAATAGGTCGCAGGCACGCACAGTTGTGACCGTAAAGAGGCTGACAGAGTGGCCAAGTAATCCTTTCTCGCCGAAGTAGTCACCCATCCGGAAGCGTCCAGCATGATAGAGACTTGGGTTCGAAACACTCTTCGAGTAGAGGTAGCCCTTCACGACGAAGAACACGGCAGGACAGACTGTTCCCTCGACGATCACATCCTCACCTCGTGGATATCCTTCAAAGTGTAGATGCTGTGCTATAGCATACATCAAGCTCTCAACGGCAGCGTCGCCTTGAGCGGCCAGGTCTGCTGTTTCCTCGTCGTTATCCACCTGAACTCCATAGCCACGCGTTAATGGACGGAAAACGTGGTCCATGAACCGTGTAAGTGGCTTCTCGGCGATGTACATGACTCCTTCTGTTCGCACGGTTAAAGGAAGGTCATCGAAGATAAATTGATAGTTGACACCGGCATGCGATGACCACCAAGAGGTCAAGAAAGATGCACAGCGCGATTTGAGGGGATGACTGAGACTCTTCCGCGAGAGGAACAACTCCAATGCGATATGATTTTTCCGAAACTCGACTTCGTTGTCAATGTAGAGTATGAAAATACTAGCAATCTCGCCAATCATCAACGCCATGCTGAGTTGCCCAACAAAACTAATCACGATACTGAACACGTAGTCCAGAGTTCGTGTTGGTGTGAAGGTGCGTGCTTTTTTAACAAACGCAGTGACTGCAAATGCCATCCCTCGAAACACGCGAAGAAGTAAAATTTCCGAGTCATCCGTATTGTAAAGCTGTTTCGACGGCAACCATGCCTGCCACTCATCCCCGAATCCGTCATGCATCGCAACAGCAAAATATGCGCATGAAGTCCAATAAATCACGAGCAGATAGACCATCCATATAGTCACGAAGCGGTTGAGCTCGTACGTCACACTGCGTCGATTGACTTCAAGACGATAGTACGCAAGATTTGCTACTTTCAAACATCGGTTCAAGCGACACCATTTCTGGATTCTTGAACGAATGGAACCAAAGAATTGATCCTCGAGTAAATGATCGAGGGGGAAGGCAGCTAGCGCGTCCCACAGAAGCCTCTCTCGTTTGTAGGCCTGCAGGTGGTCTTGTTCATACAATTCCATGGCACCGAGACTCTCTCGAACTCGAAAATGAAACCAGATATCCCACCAGAAGATGATGTCTGACATGCCCTCAAGAACCCGGAAAACCGTTGGAAACACCGTCCATCTGTCTAAAGAGTCGTATGCACACCGATATGGAGTAATAAGCGCGACGTAGACTGTGCACAACGTAACGAGTCGAAGCCAGAAAATATAGAATGGGCTTTGTACCTCCGTTCCTCTTGTCAGCAGTTCAACCCAGTGACGAGTATTTGCAATCCAGGGCTTCACATAACGCTGCACTAATTGCACCGATTTCGCGCGTTTGACAATCCACTCTGCAGGAGAAAACTTGCTCCCTCGACCACCCCGCGTATTCGCTAAAACGAGCTCTTCCATGTCTTGAGCACGCGAGTTGATCAAGTCCAGCCGTGACATTGTCCGTTTGAGTGAGCGGCGCTTGACTCCTGAAGAGGTCCCAGATCCATTAGACTCCTGTGCTTCGGCGGCAAGACGCATGAGCCTTTGCTGTTCCTGTTGGATCTTCACAATCCGCAAGACCTTCAGCTTCCATTCATGAAATCTGTCGAAGACAAGCTCCAGAGATTCTCGGGAAAGGCGATACAGGATACAGGAAGTACGAGCTTTCACATGAGCGTTACGAGGGGCTCGAGTGAAGAGTGCCGCTTCCCCGAAGTAGCTTCCTGCTGTGATTTGGTTGACTTTATGAAAGCCAATCATCTCGTCAGCCTCAAAATCTCCTGTCACACCAGTTTTACCGGTGGCATTCTCGTTTATAGAGGTGGTGGAGCCGCCGTGAGCTGCACCTGGAGGAAGTGGAACATAGATGTCGAGAACACCAGTGAAAATGAAAAACATATCCTTTCCTTCCTCACCGAATTTGCATATGAACATGTCCTTCACGACTAACTGTTGCGTGAAAAGAGAAACAAGCATACGCGTGACTGAGTCCTCCATTCCCGCTAGAAATGCAACTTTCACTATCATCGGCTGTAGCTGAAACATGCGAATATCGACCAGAAGTGAGGGGGGCAAAACGCGCTCCAAAACGTGCTCCTGGGTAATCGAGTGAAATCGCTTGAAAAAGAAAAATGTTTTGAACTTCTCCTCGATACTGTGCGGGAGGCGAAAGTGGCCTAGTAAATGCCTCAAAGAGCTTAATTTGGCGATGAAATGACGATTTTCAGAATCTTGAAGTTCGATCACATCCAAGAAATTACCAACCACATATCCAAATAAAAAGAAGCCCGTCGTCATGGTGATCACAGTGAACAGGCACTGCGACACGGTCTTCGGAAGTTCTCCAGTTGTGGATGCTGTCATGATTCCAAACGCCCAAAATACGGAGGCAAAGTACTGCAGACTTCGATCTGAAGATTTGAGAGAAGCGTACGGCAACCATTTGTTGTCTCCAAAGCTTGTCGTCGATAAAGTACCACCAATTCCTGATGAGTGTGCGGCGAAGTCAAACCAAATGCAACCAAAAGTGTGGGAAGCCAGGAACGAGTAATATACAAGACGTATAAGCCGTAGCTCCATGGTCAACTTGGCATGTTTCGCTTCGAGATCGCGAAACTGACTTGGTGACTTGAACAACCGCAGCAGCTTATTCATGTTCACCAGCTCATATCGATTGCGTGATTTTCCAATATTGATTAGAAAAAAAGGTAAAAGTGCAGCGACATCGATTACGAAGTACTTCGAGCCAATATAGTGCGACTTAATCTGACGCAAGCTCATGACCTTGTTCCCATACTCGTAAAATCCCAAGCGCGTCCGAATGAATAAATCAACCAGGAAACATGACTCCAATAACAACATTATTACATCTGCCGCGACCACTGCTTGAGAAGGGTTTTCACCGCTTGCGACGCTTCGCGTTGGCTCTACGCCGAAGCAAACATGAAAAATGACTAACGCAGCCTGAATTGTCATCGCTGCAAAGACCCATACCTCCCAGAACACAATGAAGGTAGTGTCGGGATCAAAGCACTCTTCACCTGTAGTATACTTCCATACGCTCGTTGCTTTCATAAACTGCAAAAGCCGATCTTGGTCTGAGTGTGCTTGAGGCATCCTACCTATAGGGGAACTAAGACGGACGGTCTTGGTTACGACTGCTTCCATTTCTGCGGCTCGAGTTACCTGTAGAGTCACCAGGACACGCTTCTCCATGGATCGAAGAGATGTTGAGAACGATGGGAATATCGATTGCATCATCATCAGATGTTCGCGTGACACATAGACAACGATACTGCCACTTTGTGCAGTCACCTGCTCGAAATGGGCTTGGGATATTCCAGCAGGACTATTCTCCTGAGGCAAATCGAGAGCTGCAGTTCCAAAATACCCGCCGATCGGGATACGCCTTGGAGGTTCACGTGTGCTTTCAATGCAGACTTGACCTTCCAAGAGGAAGTAGAGACCACTGGCATAGTCACCCTGACGATAAATAACTTCTCCTTGCCCATACAGGATGAACTTGAGATTGTCAATAAAGATCTCCTCTGTTTGGATTCGGATCGTGTTCAGTTCTGTGCGCCCGTGCTCTTCTGTCCAAAGCTGAGGAAAGAGCATACCTATCGACTCGATCGCCGGTTTGCAAATGCTCCGAATAATGTCGCGTTTGATCATTTCCGGTAGCTCCTGTAACAACTCTTCAATGACGGCCCCACGGTGAGTCGACCACCAGTAGTCGAGGAATGAGTTCACACGCTGATGGATTATAAGGGGAGCATTCTGGCGCTTCAAGAAAAGCTGAATGCGAGCTCGTGTAGCAAAAAACTCTTTTTGTTCCAACGCCGACGCCGTGAATCTTTTCTGGACGTTGTCGACCACAATCGCAGTGATCAAGAACCCACTGAGCATAAAGAGCAAGGCGACGCCATATTGCCGATCGCTACTTGGTTCCATTGTCTTACCAAGCGCTGCTAGTACGTTCGACGCGTAGTATAGAGATCGAAAGTACTGTCGAGCCTGAATGATCGCAACATGTTCGCCTTCTGCATCGTAGAATCTACCCTGAATATCAACGTACGTTGTTTCATTCACTTGGTGCAGATAAATATCGTCTGATGGAATCCACGCATCTTCCTTAGCACTGAATCCTTCCCAGTACGTTATACTGAAGTGAAGACAAGCGACGATATGATACAACATGATCAGAAGCAAGCCAAAGAACAAGAGTCTTTGTTTACTCTTCAAAACAAGATATTCTTCAACTTCGCGTAAGTGACCAGCAACTCTCCAGACTCGAAGTAATCGTGGCACGCGGAGTACCCCATGGGTGATTGACCAAACTGCATTCGGGGATAGCTTTGGAATAACGAGATTTTCAACGACCCAGGAGTACGGAAACGAGAATGCGACGTCAGCGACAAAATGCCCGCTCTTAAGATACCTGAGAGCGCTTCTACTTGTGTCAAATATCGTCTCGGAGTTGATTGTAAACGATAGGTTCAAATTCGCGTAGACATCGATCCATAAGATGACGTCTGTACTGGCATTTAGAACGTCAATGTACCAACGCGGTCGATCGAACAATGGAAATGCGAGGCGTAACGGAATTGTGACCCAGTTGTAGCAGAGTACAAGCTGGAGGAGAAGAATCCACAGCATTCGGAACCGACTTTCAGCATGGATACACCTAGCGAGCAACAGCTTTGACCACCAGGCCTTTGGTCGTGCGTTTGGTGCTCTCAAGCGCTGGATTTGATCATAGAAGCCCCTCATCGCATCA
>KE464597.1:1945-15201 GCA_000387445.2 Pythium aphanidermatum DAOM BR444 | reverse complement strand
ATGACATCTGATTGGCCGAGAGGATCGCATATCAACATTACGTGAAAATAACTTGATGTTTGTATGCCACTCGTCCCAAGTCTCTGAAACATATTAGTTGGGTTGAATATTAACTTTGATGAGGTATCAGGATTATGACCAATCAATGATCACGAAGAGAATTCCATCATTCCGAAATTGAATCCCATTCGGTGTCTGGACACGATACACGCAACAGGCATATGACCACGAGCATCATGGAGGCGATGGCGTCGGCGTCGCGCGTGCTGGGCATTCCCGAGGCTATAGCTAGCATCATCAAGAGCGCCGATCTGGACACCATCGAGACGATCCTTCTGGTACTACAGCTGGACGACACGGGACGGACGTACCTCCAGGACAGCGATCTGTGGAAGGAGCTCATCGTACAGCACTTCCTTGGCCGCATTCCCGACGATCTAGCATATTTGTCCTTGCCGAAGCGCGATCGTCTGTGGCGATGGACAGACGGAAATGTAGCATGTGCTGAGCTTCAAGAGTTTCTGCGTGTTGCGGATGAGCTTCGCCATTTCAAGCGCTGTGTGTCGATTCTTCGCGCTGACATTAGTCGCATTACCGAGATCGACGGCACCCCTGTCGACGGACTCGCGTTCCCGACAAACTCGCATCTTACGAACCATCGTGTGGGAGCAGCAGGTGCAATTTTCCATCGCGCAGGACGAGACTTGGAGCGGTATGTCATGGACGTGAACTTCCGACGCCGTCGCGATGTCGGCGCTGCTGTGCCAACTCCTGCATTCGACGCTGGGGTGAAACGCTTG
The DNA here is from genome assembly GCA_000387445.2 of Pythium aphanidermatum DAOM BR444. Lineage (NCBI taxonomy): Eukaryota > Oomycota > Peronosporomycetes > Pythiales > Pythiaceae > Pythium > Pythium aphanidermatum. The sequence goes on along the minus strand of KE464597.1, from coordinate 14,401 downwards.
ATTCATTGTGTCGGACCACGTGCTTCTCAGACCGACTGCTTCGAGCGGCTCTATGCTACGTATGAGAACCTCATGCACACTGCTCTTGGTGAAGGCTTGCATTGCGTCGCCGTTGCATCAATCTCGACGGGCGCCATGGGTGTTTCTGTGAAGAAAGGTGCGCCGTTTGCGCTCCGAGCCATCCAGAAGTTCATCCGTGCAAACCATTGGGAGGGAAAGTCGCGATTGTGTGCGTCGAAGACCACGTACAGCATGCGTTCGAATGCGCCTACGATGAGCTACTCTCCAGCTTCAATGCCATTCCAGCGTTCCCTCCAGAGACACAGGATATGTGGGACTAATCAGACTCAGGTCTGATCTGTCGCGAATACGTCCCTCGTTTCACCCGAAGATTTAACACTCTAACACGGGACGTGATTGTCAAATCGTTCTGTTTTTCTTGTCCCTTGAAACCTAAAATTTAGGAATGGGGCAGTGTTTCAGTATGGACCTCAATTCCTGGAAAAATAGAAAATCGAGAAACTTGCGATCCACCCGCGAGGAGCAACTCTCCACGTGGCTGCCGACTCGACATTGTCGGATCAAGGTCACGCGGAACGATGCTGGGCGCGCGCACGCTGCTGCTGGTGGCGCTGAGCTGCGCGCTGTATCTACAGGGCACGGTGAGTAGGCAGAGAGCACATGGGAGATGGCAGGTGGCTCACGAGCGGCGAATGTGCAGCAGCCCGTGGTGGCGCAGCAGCAAAATGTGTCCAAGGTGCGCGTGGCGGCCGAGAACGCGTTTGCGACGGGCGATATGAAGAAGGTGGGGAGACTGCAGATAGACATGAGTGTAGACGGCGTAGCGCTGATGGACTGAGTGTGACAGGCGATCTCGCTGTTGTCCAAGCTGATCGAGATGGAGCCCAAGAACGAGCGGAACTACTACAAGCGATACCGCGCTTACCTGAGCGAGCGCAAGTACGCGCATGCGCTTGCAGACCTCTCGTCCTCGCTTGAGGTGAACCCCAAGTACAAGCAGGGCCTGCTGCAGCGGGGCAAGTTGCGCATGATGCTGGGCCAGTGCAGCGACGCAATGGTCGACTTCACGCGCGTGGCCGAGATCTACCCAACAGACACAACAGCAGCGCAGCAGCTGGAGAAAAGCAATCAGTGCGCGCTTTACATTGACGAGGCCGGCCGTGCGCAGGGCCGCGGTGACTACAGCAGCGCCCACGCGTACTTGACGCAAGTACTCGAGGAGACGGCGGTGTCGAGTGTGTCGCTCCTCCTGGAGCGTGCTCAACTCAGTATTTCGCTCAACAACCCATACGATGCCATTGCGGACTTGGGCTCTGTGCTCAAGTTGGAATCTTCGAACATCCCAGCGCTGATGATGCGAGGTGAAGTCTTCTACTCAGTAAGTCGTCGCGTCTCCCGTGTACCCAGTTGGGTCGATTCTAATGCTGGCATTCTCGTAGCTTGGAGACAAGCGCTCGCTTGAGGCGGCGCAGACACATTACCGTGAAGGTCTTCACTCGGACCCAGAACACAAGGGCTTGAAGAAGCTCTACCGTCAGTTGAAGAAGGTGCTGAAGTTTATCAATAACGCTGAAAGCGAGATGGAGCAGGGTCAGTATGTGGAGGCGGTAGAGGATTTGCATGCCGCATTGGACGTAGACCCTTCGCACACAGCGATGAACAAGGACTTGTTCTTCAAGCTGTGCGAATGCCAGCTGCACCTGAAGCAGTATGCCAAGGCACAGAATGCGTGCGAACAGGTCCTGCGGGTGGATGACAACCACGCTGACGCGTATGTTAAGCTTAGCGAAGCTCATCTCGGTCAGGAGCACTACGACGAGGCTGTCCGTTCAGCACGTCGCGCGGCTGAGCTGGACGATTCGAACAGGACGTACCAGGAAGCTGTCCATCGCGCCGAAGCTGCCTTGAAACAGAGCAAGAACAAAAACTACTACAAGATTCTCGGCGTGGCCCGTGATGCGTCGCAGAAGGAGATCAAAAAGGCCTACCGCAAGCAGGCGCTCGAGTGGCATCCCGACAAGCACGCAGACAAAGAAGAAAGCTTCCGAGAAGAAGTCAACAAGAAATTTCACGACATCGCCGAAGCATACGAGATCCTCGCGGACGAAGAGATGCGTGCGCGGTACGACCGAGGCGAAGATGTCACGGGCAACGCGCAACAGCAGCAGCAGCAGCCGTTCGGCCATCCCTTCGGCGGCCACTTCTTCCAGCAGGGCGGCCGAACGTTCCACTTCAATTTCTAAGCGACGAGCCTGCACTGCCGCGAAGCGAAGACGAAGAAAGCGACAGCAACAAGTGTCGCCATGCTGCTTTCTGTGCTTCTTCATCCTGTTAGACGTGACCGAGTACATAAGAGAGGGAGATAAAAAAGAGCAGATCTCAACTCACTCTTCCTTCTGTTTTCAGGGCGCTGGCTCCCCATACGGGCGTAGGTGAACGTGATGCGAGCGCCGTCACCATGCCGCTTCGTCCCTGGAGAGCGCGCCAGCACGTCCCATGATGATCACCGCACTGCCATGCGTGTTCTGAAACGGAAGGGATCACGATTGGCAAGTTCATTATCGAATCAAAGAGGTTCGGAAGTAGAGGATTTGGCCCGGTAAACGATCACGATTGAAGAGCTACGATCATGTATTAGAGGTAATGACAGTTCCGCTTTGTAAGATCGCCCACACATCCTCATGGGCCTGTTCCTGGCCATCAATGCGATGCTTCGCACTTCACACTTCGCACTCGCTCTCCTCTCTACCCTTCTCGCCCTCCACGCAACTGGCACGCGCGAGGGCTTCCCCGACGGTCGCTCAGCTGCGCAGGCTCTTGGTGGCGATGCAACTGCCGGCTGTTGAAGCAGGCAGGATCGGCCAGTATGCCAATTATCTTCGTGCCCACAGAGCAATGGGTTGCAGACAGCCTTTGGCTGCTATCAGCAGACCGCATCCGCTCGCGTGAAGTCACCGCACCAAGTGACTCGCCCGTCGATGTTGGTGGAGTCAGGCGGGTGCCCATAATCAACTGAACCCCTGCGAGAGTGGCGGCCATCCACGCTTCTGCTTCTACCGAGCTGACTCGTGGACATGGCGGAACACCGAGGAACAACACACATCGCCGTGGGAAGAATCTCTCACTGTCGAAACCGAACCCAAATGGCGTTCGTTGGTCATCGTATGGACGCTGGACTGAGGCTATTACACATCAGGACGCATCCGCCAGTCATCAGCGCTCTCCCACCGCCACAACTTCCATGTCAGGCGCCGCCTAGTCGACATACAGCGGCACGCATGCAGCGAACGTCGCATTACTGTCGCGAATCGGTTCAGCGCCGTATAAAATTGGCGTCTTAGCGTCCCAAACGTTGCGATATTGATTTTTAAAGGTCTAAAGAGCGAGGAAACTACCATCTTTGCCGCGATTGACAGCTCACGCATCATCTATGAGAGGTTTATCGGTCCGCTTCAACGTCTCGGCCGGCCCACAAAACTTGACGCCCACTCTCTGGCTTCCAGTCGCCACATCAGACACGAAGCACTCCGTCCAGAGGCGCGATGCGATTTCATGCATGGCTGCAGCGTTGAGACATCGCGTCAGTGATGTGTGTTGCGCGGCGCCGTCGCAACGCGCTTCTCCGCACGTGCGGCGAAGCCTGCGCGTCTGTTAAACCAGAGTGCATGTGTCGAACCAAACAGTACACCAAGCGTTGCAGGTGCTCCATCGAGAGCCGCCTTTAGTCATCCGGGGCGACGGCATGCGTAATAGTACGGTACACACGCGTCCCCCTCATTGGCTGGCGCTGCTCAGCCGCGCGCTGCTCACACCTCTCGGTGCCGGTCGCTTCGGAAAGGCGCCGGTCATTACTGCGTCATCGTGCATGGATTGCATGTGGTGGCGGTGCCTGTGGCCAGCATGCGCCCATGCGTTTGAACCATGGAACAATTTTTGCCGCGCGGTCATCCACCACGTTCTAGCGGGTATCACATCAAACAGTCTCCAATCCCCCGCATGTACACAGCACCTGCCCATGGTATCCCATGCCAAAATACTGCAATATCATATCCGAGAGGTTATTGAACTGGGCCAGTTTAACCGAGTTTCCTGTGTCGTCAGCTGCGGGACCTCTGCATCCAGTGGGTCTCTCCAGCAGGCGCATCGTCTCCCTCCTCCATGGAAGGATCTCTCTGTGGCACGAGTCGTCAGCGCCGAGAAGAACGGCGGCGAACACGCGCCGCGCTTGCGTCTCGCGGGATGTCTCCTCAGCGAACACCCCATGCGCCTGCCGGCGTGGCGTTCGTGGTCGTTGGCATTGCGCATTTCGCCACCGAACACGCACGAGTCAAAGCAGTATGGTGCGTCGTCTCGCCTCAATGCGGTCGTCCGACTCGTTCGCGTCCGTGAGCAGCAACGCCACGACTGTCAAGGCACGCGTGCGCACGGCCTCGGGCTTCACGAGCATGAGCTCCCATACGCGCGAGCCTCGCGGAAGCGTTGACATTGATGATCCCGCATTCGATGAAGAAGAACTAGAAGAAGATGAAGGAGAACAGGAAGAAGAAGAAGAAGAAGAACCGATGCCAAGACCCCACCGGAAGAACAAGGAGCGCCGCACGTCGTCGGGCGACTCGACGTCCTCGTGCATGAGCATCACGTCCACGCCTGGCTATCGCCTGCGTCCCGTGAGCATCAGCGACGAAGATCTCGTGGCGTTGGCCCACGCGACCAAGCGCAAGATCCAATGGGACACGATCCTGCGGTCGCGAGACGTTGGCCCGACGCGATGGAAGTGGCAAGAGCACATTGGAGACTTCTCCATCTTTGTACGGGAGGACACGCAGCGGTACTCGGTACTCGCCATCGGCGTCGTGCCGGGCAGTGTAGCCGAGCTTGTGAGCGTCATGCACGCGCGAGACAATGACCATTACCTCCGGAAGATGGAAGCGATCTACGGCGACCACTTCAAGGATGGCTGCTTTGTGTACAACGTCGACCTCGAGAGCAGCGACACACAGGACTTCTCACGCACGACGGCTGATCCGGACGATGACAGCGTGCTTGTCGGCTTGTCAGTCAAGACAGCGACGTTCCAGAAGCCCAACTGGCTGGCCAGTCACGAGGAATGGTGCTATCTTGACGCTGTCTACCAGCAGCCTCGGTCTGATGACGCTGCACCAAGTGCACGGGACGACATCTTCGAGAAGCTCATGACGTCGATCCGACCACAGGACATCATCGCTGGTCTCTCAGCCAAAAAGACCAAGTACATCGAGAGTGTGGTGTCAGGATACTTGCTCGAGCCTGAACACGGCAGCGACAACTCTTCCCATGACGGTCGACGCAAGATGACGCGTGTACACTTCTACAGTGAGCTGTCCAAGACCACGAACCAGCATCACTTTGGTGGGCTCTACATGCCATCGCTAGGCACCACGGCTGTGGACAAGGCCGTCAAGAATCGCCTTCTCAAGATGGCGAGAAGCTGTGCGCGGTTCCCACTCATCATCCGCCGCCGTCGACTCGGTGTGCAGAACATCGTGGATCTCACCAAGGTGTTCCCGCCCACGAAGACGCGCTGCATCCACTGTGAGAAGTTCCTGCTCATCGCCAAACTATGTCGATTGTGTGGCCAGGGCGTGTGTCAGGGCTGCTCCAAGAAGCACTATCGCGAGACCGTTGAAGGCTCTAAGGCCCGCGTGCATCACATTCGCGTGTGTGACTCGTGTATTGAGCGTGTCGATCGATCAAATTACTCTTACTTGACCCACACAAGTCTCGCGCCTCCACAGATTGTCAAGGATCAAGGCCTGAAACGTGCTTCGTCCGTTCTCAAGACGCTTTTGAAGGATGCGTTTCTCACTGCCGAGTCGGCTGAGAAGAAAGCGTCAGTGCTTTCAGTCATCAAGTGCGTTCTCGATCAAGAAGGCACAGCCCGCGAGAGCTCCCCGTTCTCCATCATGCCTCCAGCGCACTGCACGTCTCCGGGTGTGGTGGTGACGACAGGGATCAGCGAAAAAGAAGTGCTCGATGCTCTCGCGTTCGTCGATGCCTCCTGGTCTTCTCCCTCCCCTGAAGAGCAGCCACTGGCCCATGCTGAAGGGCGTGGATATGCGGTTGACTCGCGTCGACCTCACGAACAGCTCGCGTATCCAACGCCGCCTAACGAGGAGCAGCGCATACGTGCAATTGAAACTGAGCTACTGCGTGAGATGGGGAACATCGAAGAACTCAACATCGTTTGTGAGCTTGCGGCTTTCGAGATCGGATGTTTTGCGGCCTTGGTGACGGTAGTTGATCGTGACGTGCAGTTCATGCTAGGAGCAAACCGACCGGACTTGCGTGATGCACGCTTCCCACGCGCCCACACATTCTGCAGTCACATCATCATGGACATGAAGCCACTCGTGATTCCTCATCCAGAGGCCGACATCCGATTCCACCAGTGTGCCCCTGTACTGGAGATGAACGCTCGCTTTTACTGTGGGTTTCCTCTACTTGCACGCGATGGAACCGTGCTTGGTTCACTCTGCTGCGTTGATCACAACACTCACGAGCTGACCGGGTCCCAGTTCATTGCACTGCGCAAGCTCGCACAGACAGCAGCAAAAGTCGTTCGCAAGGTCACAGATCAGCTCCGAGACGAGAAGCGAAGACGTGAAGAGCACATCCGCAAGCGTACGATGAGTGCTCGTAGTGCCAGTAGCTCAGGACGACACACGAGTCACCCATCGCCATCGATCCTCGAAGGCTAGGCGCGCTCAAGATGATAGCGTTAGTTGTTTGGTAGTTGTACCATACATTGTACTATACAGTAATGGATGTTTTATGTGCATTCAGACACTCGAAGACCATACACACACTGTGCTTGTGGCCTCGTACTTCTAAGTGTTTGAAGCGCCTTCATTGAAAACGACTGAAGGCGTGGAGCGATACTACTAGAAGTACTGGTACTTGCTCCATAGCACAACAGCGCGCGAGAATGGTTGTTGTGTTAGAAACGGGAGAAAAGCTCGAGAGAACGGCAGTAGTTGTGTGGCAGCACATCAGACATTGATAGACGGGATCAGAACGAGAATCTACCCGGAACAAGTGTGTAGCGTTCGGTGGAGACTTCCGAAGAAGGATCAGAGCGAAGCAGTGCGTTCTGTGTTGAGTCTTGTTGAACCTGGAACCGCACTTCTGCCACCCAGCTGAACGTATCACGTTCCGAGTGTCTGACCGGTCGAGCATGTGAGAGAAGGCAGCTGAAACGAGCAAACGCACAACGCTCTTGCCGTGCTGACACCATCTGAACTGCTTCAAGAACACACTGTAGGCAATCACAGAGTCGCTCTCAGTCGAGTCCCGCAACGAGCGACTTGGCAAAACAGAAACGTTCGATATTCACAACGGACATGGCTACAGATGGCGTCCTTTGAACACCGCGAAGACTCCACAAAAAAGGATCGCACAGCACAGCGCTGACTAGTGGGTGAAGCAGCGTCGGCGCCAAGCGTTCTTCTCGATCCCTGAAATGTTGAGCGCTTGGCTGTAGCGTGTAGCTAACTCGAGTGGGTCACATTCAGACCTTCCAAGCAACAGCCAAGATGACCTCGATCTTCTCCCGCTCCAAGCTTTTGAAGAAAGATTCAAGCACGCGGTCACCATCTCACGCCTCAAATGCAGCCGAAGCGTCAAGCTCGACGCGGTCGCTTTATGCAACCTCGTGCGCTCGCCTAGTCAAGTTCGATGATGATGAGCTGGAGGCAATCGCAATGGATACAAAAATGCATTTTGACTGGCGCTCGATTGTTCTCTCTGCGCGAGTCGGACCAGCAAGATGGCGCCGCCAAAACGCCGACCAACGCGACGACACCGCCATCTACACGCGTCATGAACCGCAAAAGTTTGGCGTTTTGGCCGTCGGCCTTGTGCCTGGCTGCACTGCGGAGATAGTAAATGTGCTGCAGTGCCAGAACAGTGAGCAGTACGTCCAGCAAATGGCTGGCGTATTCGAAGAGCAGTTCAAGGAAGGCTCGTTCGTGCATCGCGTCGATGTCGACCATGCCCGGAACGAGGGAGATGACTCGCTCCGAGATCTGTCAGTTAAGACGGTGACTTTCAACAAGTCGGGCTGGATGTCCAACCACGAGGAGTGGTGTTACTTGGACGCGCTCTACTGCGAGAAAGACACCGGGATGATTCAAAAGATCATGACGACAATTGAACCTCAGAATATCATCGCAGGGCTGTCAGGTAGCCGCACGAAGTACTTTCATGGCGTGACATGTGGTTACTTGCTTCGCCCTGGTGCGAAGGATCAAGAAGAAGGTACTGAGAACCCGGCTGAGCCTCCAAACATCACTCGCGTTACGTTTTACGGTGAACTACATGTACCAAGGAGCTCGCTGGGGTTCCTGCACCTCCCGATTGGTGACCGTAAAGCATCGAACTCGAAGATGTTAGCCAGTGAGAAGACGATTCGACAACGCCTGCTCAAGTTCGGAGCGAGTACAGGTCGGCTCTCACAACTTGTTCGACGGCAACGGCTCGGCCTGCAAGTGCTTGCCGATAGTCGAAGATTCCTTCCTCCAACCAACACACCGTGTAAGGTCTGTACCAAGATGCTGCTTGTCGCCAAGGTGTGTCGTCTATGTGGTTATGGAGTGTGTAGCGACTGCTCCGACGTTCATGAGCGAGCTACTCAGCCACGCAACAGCAAGAGTATCCACGTCCACGATGTTCGCGTGTGTGCCACCTGCATGGAGCGTGTTGACCAAGCCCGATACTCAAACTTGTCGGCATCGAGTCTGCTTGGTACGCACATTGCGTCCGATCCGAGCGATGCCAAGCCTCCGGCCAAGATACTCAAAGATCTGCTGTCTGATGCGCTCCTGACTGCCCCTTCACCGACACGCAAAGCAAGCGTCATGAACGTCATCAAATCTCTTTTGGACATGGAGTCAGATGCAAAACCAAGCTCTTCTGGTAGTTTCTCGTCGACCACTCCAACTGTTCTGACACCGGTAAGCGCCGACTCAGAGTACGCCAAAGCTCTCGACTATCTCGAAGTCGAGCCGGTCGATGCCTTATCCGAGCAACTACGTTCCGACGAAGAGCGTATCTATCCACTTGATATGGGAGATGATTCATCTGCTGCCGTAGATATTCCCATCCCAGCTGATGAAGAAGTTCGGCTGCGTGCCGTCGAGCGTGTGAGTATCACCGAACTCGCAGACTCGACTGAGCTGGAGATCATCTGCGAGGTCGCCGCAAAGGAAATGGGCTGCGCATCGAGTACAATCTCGATCATTGACCAAGACAAGTTCCATGTCGTAGCGTCAAGTCTGCAGGAACTGCGCAAGCTGGTGCTACCACGTGATGAGACCATGTGCTCCCACACGATCATGGAACACACACCGTTCATCGTCAAGCATCCCGAGTCGGACATCCGCTTCAGCAAATTCCCGTCCGTCGACACGTATGGTGTACGCTACTACTGCGCGTTCCCCCTCGTGGGTGATGACAATCAAATCGTCGGCTCCATGTGCTGCGTCAACAGCGAATCCATCGAGGTCACTGAGTCACAATTCGCGGCCTTTAAAAAGCTCGCGTCCACAGCCTCCAAGGTCGTACGCATGCAGACCAGCAAGCGCTTGCGGAAAGTATCCGAGGCGAGCAGCAGCAGCGACGAAGGCGCGCGCGTCATGCCGCATGGCGCCTGATGGTCAGCAGACGAGTTTGTAGTGCATGTTGAAAAAAATATCGAACAAAATTATGGAACTTTTGAGGACCCACTGGCTTCAAGCGTACCCCTCATGTCGCAACATGTCGGTGTAGCGTTGATCAATGCAGGTGCTCCGCTTCAACGTTCTTTTTTTAACGACTGGCTATTGGTGGTGGTCGGTTGCGTGGAAGGAATCATGAACCGATTGCAACGGCCTCGGACCTGTCGTGTCGTGTTCGCACTGCACAATCTCCACTCGACACGTGAGTGATCCATGGCGCCGGGTTTCTCCCGCCAGCGGAGCAAGGAGCGCCCGACTGGCAACAACCAAGAGGATCAACACCACGAACAGAAAGCTCCGACCACGATCTCGACTCGCAAGGCATCGACAGACTCGACGTTGAGCAGTACACAGCGAGGGTATCGTCTGCGACCGATCACAGTCCCGGACGAAGACTTGGTCTCTTTGGCACTGGATACAAAGCAATCGATCAAATGGGACGAATTGTTGTTGTCGGCTCGCACTGGCCCGGGAAGATGGAAGCTGCAGCATGTCGTTAGCGACTTCGCCGTGTACATTCGACAGGATTCGCAGCGTTATGGGGTTCTGAGTGTTGGCTATGTAACAGGGTGCGTGGGGGAGATCCTCAACGTACTGCAGTCCCGCACAAGCGCACAGTATGCCCAACAAATGGAAGGGATCTTTGAAGAGCAGTTCAAGGATGGCTCCTTTATCTACCAGCTGAACCTCAGAGACCAGCAAGTCCCAACGGCAGGAGATGCAAATGATGATGCAGAGCTGGTGGAGCTGACGGTGAAGACGATGACATTCAAAAAGTCTGGGTGGCTGTCAAACCATGAGGAGTGGTGCTACTTGGACTCGGTTTACCGGCATTCCTCGAACCACTCGGTCGAAAAACTGATGACGACGATTAAGCCAAAAGCGATCGTTGCCGGATTGTCGCCCAACAAGACCAAGTACTTTCATGACGTCGTTGCCGGGTATATGATCCAGCGCGATGAAGAGTCTCCTTACCATAAAAGCACTGACAACCAGCGTGAAGAGGAAGATGAAAAGCAAGACGATGATGAAGAGCCATCTCGCAAACTAACCCAGTCCCGTGTGCACTTTTACGGCGAGTTTCTATTGCCCAAACAATTTGGACTAAGTATTCCATCAATTGGAATGTTTGCAACGGATAAAATGATCAAAATGCGACTCCTCAAGCTGGCCGAAAGCACTTCTCGGCTGCCTACACTTGTTCGGCGCCAACGACTAGGCATGCAGACGCTGATCGACATCCACACATTCCTCCCACCAACAAACGTACCCTGCGTGATATGCACGAGGATGCTAGTGATCGGAAAGCTATGCCGACTGTGTGGACAAAACGTCTGCAGTGAATGTTCCGCCAAGCACGAACGGACTACGTTGGCGAGGCACAATGGGAGGCAAGACATCGCTCTCGTACGCATCTGTGCTCGTTGTATCGACCTCGTTGACCATGCCATTTACGATCATCTATCTGCCTCAAGTCTACTTGGCCCTCATGTTATACCCGATAAAGGAGGTGAGCGTGAATCAGCAACAGTGCTGAAGGACCTACTGCAGGACGCACTGCTCACTGCGCCGTCACCACAACGCAAAGCGTGCGTCATGAGTGTGATCAAGTGCGTCCTGGATCAAGAGTCTTCAAGCGAATGCTCCGTGTCTTCACGTTCGTCTTCCTTTGTCAGCTCCAGTCCCAAGACACCACAATTCTTGACCCCAAGCAGTTCAGAAAAAGACTATATAACTGCGCTCGATTACCTCGAAATCGACTGTATCCCGTACGATGAAGCGCCTTATCGCACTGCAGATGATCGAGGATATAAGTACGATCCCAGTGGAGCCGACAGGGTCATCCATGCACCGCATGCTGAAGACGAACACGAACGGCAGCGTGTCGTGGATCCAACTGGACCTCGAAGACCTCTCCGAATCGGTCGAGCTCGACATCTTGTGTCATTTAGCAGCCACAGAAATGAACTGCTCAGCCAGTACGATTTCGATCTTTGATCACGACAATCTCAACGTCGTCGCGTCGAATCTGGATGCGTTCCAGAGGGCCAAGTTCCCGCGAAGCATTACGATCTGCGCCCATACGGGCTTGGATAATCGCGCAAATATCGTTCCACACCCTGAGGCCGATATTCGTTTTACCAACTCACCACCCGTGACACTGCTTGGCGTCAAGTACTACTGTGCTTTCCCCGTGATTGGAGAAGACGAGCGCATCATTGGATCTTTCTGCGTGATGAACAATGAGTCTATGGAAATCTCCGAGTCGCAGTTCTCAACTTTCAAGAAGCTCGCCGAAACCGCCAATAAAGTGATCAAGGTGCAGGCACAGCAGCAACGCCGTCGCAAGTCGTCAATGGTGAGCACTGGAAGCTCCAGCAGCCTTGCCTCTGGTAGTGCCCAACGTTCAAGTGATGTGATGTAGCGTTTACATACAATCATCCATGTTGAGAAATTCTATTATATTGAAAATCGTTCATGTTTTTGCTTTCCTTTGTTTTCTTACATAGGCCATGGCGTCTACGAGTGTCCCATTCTCGTGACTTCGTGACAGGGAACAGCAACGAACATCGCAGCGTCGATGGAGCGTTCGCGAATTGTTGCCAAGGTTCGCAATCATTGTGAAGGCGAAGTCTAGAAGCCAGTTAGAGCCACGAACGTGCTGCCGACGCCACAGAAACAC